>JAOXYD010236534.1:0-17486 GCA_028565735.1 Pinacopodium congolense | reverse complement strand
AAAGCTCGAACAACAGCTCGTCAGAAGCAAAGAAAGAAACAACCCAGTTCCAGATAAAGTAAAATTTATCGTATGAACACCACAGATGGTGTTGATTTTCGATGTCTGGAAAGATCACAACGAAAGACGGCAAATCAGAGTTAGCAGAGGAAGATGCAGAGCGAGCCGCCGCCTTCTGAAATTGTAGCACAATGGGACAGCTTATATATGGGGTGAACTGAGAAATTATTTAATCTTAAGAAAAAAAATCATAATCATCAGTAAATAAAATATAAATATAACTTTAAGTGGTTTGATCATTTTGTGTTTTTTATTTTTTTAAAACGAAAATTAATAAAACCTATTTTTATTAAATTTTATGTATTTTATTAGTTTATATATATTTTTATCAACTTATATACACTATTTTCATTAATTTTTTATTTTTATTAGTTTTTTATTTTCAAATAGAAATAGAAATCAAAATCAAAATCAAACAACTCCTAAAATTAGACTTGTCTTTTAATTTATTAAATATAACAGATAAATAAAATTATTTAAATTAATCTCAAAATAATGTTTAATTAAAATTAAAACATCAGATTCATTACATATTATTATAATTTTAAATTGATTAGAATAATAAATACTAACATTAGACTTTGACAACATTTTAAAAAATTCAAACTTGTTACAAATATATTTATATTAAATGATAACTTACAAATACCAAATAATAAAGTGTGTAAATTAAATTACTATTATCTTCTAATATTGCTTTTAGTATATACCATAATTTAATTATCTTAATGTTATGATGTAATTGAAAAGATATAAAGAAAAATAAAAAGTGTTATAATTATCATCTTTAAATAAAAATAGTATGTGATTGATATTTATATTATTTATTAATATATACATTTTTTAATTATTTTTATTTTTACTAATGAATTCACAAAAGAACGTTTAACCCAACTCTTTATAAAAAAAACATGTTATGGCTCGATTGAAGAAATCGAAAGCAACAATCTGAGCCTTAGACTACAAGTGTTAGGTGAAAATGGACATATGTATGGTCCAGATCAAAACGATGAGGTATGTTCATGTAATGAGGACAATTGTCCCCTTTGTGTAAAATTATCCTTATCTAATGAATTATTTATTTTAAAAAAAACATTACCTAATATTCTTCTTTTTATCAAGGTATAGGCAGTGTAGTTGAGACACTGATTCAAAGTTAACACTTGATTAGAACTTGCAAATTCTCTAGGTTTCAGGAAATTTTGGTATATAAGTTTTATGGGTTTTTGAATATGTAGTCTGTATGAGTCATGTGCAACTCTCCATCTCTCCTACTATCATATCATACAATTCAAGATTCCAATTCAAAAATGGTTCACTCCCCTTTTCCAATCCAATTGACGCAACGTATAGTATTGGATTTTCTAAACGTTAAACGAAATCTTTTGAAGAACCAAAGAAATTTATTAAAAATCTCAAAAATAATGTTTAAATTGACAAAAGTTGTCTAAAGATAACTATAAAAGACAATATAAATTCTAAAACATGATAAAATAATAAAAAGTACTATAGTTCTGCATTAGCAACTAAAAAGGGGCAAGAATCCTCTCACCATTTGTCAAGTTTTGACTGGTTGTTCAATTTTGAAATGCAAGTGGTTATCTAGGGGTGACTAAAGTGGCTCTCTTTGGTTATCCATCCCTCTTGAAGAAGAATATCTTTTCTGCCAAAAGATTGCACCTTTATTTTGAAATTAAAACATTGCCCAATCTTCCATTTATAATGTAGAACTGAAAATTTCACTCTAGATTTAGACAATTCCAATTATATGGGAAGGTTTTGGTTATTAGAATAAGACACAGACATAATAATGATGACATTACTATGTCCAGTTATGATAGAAACAACTCACCTTATTAATGTCAAACCTCATATTTTAACTTCAATTATTATAAATATTTCTATAAATTTTAACAAAAAGAAGTGAAAGTTAAACAATGGTTGTCATGTTAATGAGTTACAACTATCTGATGTTAGTAACAAATGATTTTCTTAGGCATTATATTATACTAATTACATATAGAAATAAAGAATATTAAAATACAAGGAAAGATAAACACAAGTAATAAAACATTAGGATTTAAATATAAAGGACTTCACCATTGAAGTGGACAAGGCGGGTTCTCAAGTGAAGTACTTTACCATCTAAAATTCTTTTTGCTTGAATCCACATTTCTCATAAAATGTTTTATTCTCCATATTGCAATCAAGAATCACTTTATAACACCCCATTGAACAAGCATGGAATCACAAGGAATTGTATTACCTTCTTTCCTTAGCACTAGAATCAACCATAACATCTTTAATATAGCTAACTTTTTGGCAATTATTAATGAACTTTTTTTCGACAAACACACTCCTTGTTGTAATGATCTTTCCTAAATGGTCATCTTTGATCACAAACAAAAAATGATCATCACCGCAAGAGCATATCTCATGAAATCTTCCTTCAGATTCCTTATATGATACAGAAACACAAATGGTTAGTTGTTGCAATAGCTCTATGAAACCCTTATTTATGTCCAATACCTCTAATTTTCAAACTTGAGACTTCTTTTCAACACTTAAGAAATCACTAGTTTGCATCTCTATTACTCAACTGTCAAATCTACATAAGGAAACAATTACAAATCTATTCTAAAAGATATTGTGAGAAATAAGTAAATTCCCACACTATCAATAAATGCCAAACAAATTATTTACTATTATCAAAAGTGAGTAACATCATGTTACAACACCTTAATTTCCTTCCAAGTACATCTCATTAGCACATATGAGCTTTCCCCATTTAACAATAGGAATTGATAGCAAGATAATATTCCACTATATAGGTAAAACTAAAAAATAACAACACTCACAAAAGAAATTTTTTCAACAAGAATATTTTATATCACTCACAAACTATTGCTACATTTTCACACATATAAAAATGGCTTGTTGGAGTATCTTTACTATTAACCCTTACACATATCTTAACCACCTCTCTTTCTTATATCTCTTCTTTCTTAACTAAGGAGTTTAGCCCTTTTTATAGAATACGATCAAAAAAAGAAGTCAATTTTGTTACAAACTCCTATAACTCAAAGCCAGACATGACAATTTATGGTATTAATAAAAAAAATACAACATATAGAACACAAATCAAATACAAACTCTAGGCTTGGTAAAAAATAATGTCTATGTTCTTATCATGTTTAGATATAAAGGAAGCTTTCTTCTTTGACTAAAGGACTTGCTTGGTTTAACTTTCAACACCCTCCTTAAACCAATCTTTTATACTTTATTAATCTACATCTTTTCTTTTGCCTAAAGAATGTTTTAGCTTTGAGGACCTTTGTAAAAATATCAGTTATTTGATTTCCAGATGAATAGTATTCAACCACAAAATCTTTATCTTTGACCAAGTCCCGAATATTGTGATGTTTGATGTTAATATGCTTACTACGACCATGAAAGACTGAATTTTTTATTAAGGTAATTGTTGATTTGTTATCACACAAAATTGTTGTAGAACTATCTTATTGATATTGTAACTCACTAAGCATTCTTCGTAATTAAATAACTTTATTTGCACAACTTGTAATTGCAATGTACTTAAATTCTGCTATTGAAAGAGCAACAACTTGTTGTTTCTTAGATGACTAAGCAAAAGCTTTTGAACCAATATTAAAAACATAATAGGATGTGCTTTTTTTATTCTTAGTATCACCGGCCCAATCACTATCATTTTAATCAACCAACTCCACCTTATTATCATAAGAGTAAAGTACACTATCTTCATGCATACCTTTGATATATCGCAGGATTCGTTTGGTAGCCTGCCAATGAAATTAATATGGCATATCCATGAATCTACTCATAAGTCCAACTCCATAAACAATATTTGGTCTAGATGTTGTTAACTACTTTAGACTTCCGATAAGTCTCATGAAATTTATTACGTCAACCAAATCACCGCTACCATCTTTTATAAGGTTTAGCTTTTCTTCAACAGGAGTTAATATCGATTTACATGTATCCATCTTGAACTTCTTTATAATATCTTAAGCACATTTATTTTAAAAAATGAATATGCCATAGCTTGTTTGATTTACTTCAATGTCTAAAAAGTAAGATATTAATCCCATTTCTATCATTTTAAACTGTGCAATCATATCTTCCATGAATTTTGTTAGCAACTTCTCATTGTTACCTATGAAGATCAAATCAACTATGTACAAGAAAATAACAATGATGTCTCCCTCCTTATTTTTCTAATATATAAGACATGTTTATATGGGTATCGATGAAAACCATCATTAAGGAAGTATGTATCAATATGAGTATACTATACTCGTGGATCTTGCTTTAATCCGTACAACACCTTCTTCAACCTATAAACTTTATCTTTGCTTTCTTTATATACCGAGGTGGTTATTTAATATAAACTTCTTCTTCAATAAAATTATTTAGAAAAGCTTACTTGACATCCATTTGATGGATCTTCCAATGATTTTGAGTAGAGAAAGAGATAATTATTCATACAATATATAATCTAGTAACTGGAGCAAATACTTCAAAATAATCATACCAAGTTTTTCCTTATACCCTTTTGAAACCAATCTTGCTTTAAAATTTTCCACATCTCTATTAGTTTTGTACTTTGTACTTTGTTTTGCACATTCACTTAACTCCAACTACCTTCTTTCCTTTAGGAAGAGTTGTTAATTCCCAAGTGTTGTTAACTTTATCCATTGCTTGAACTAATCGATTGTCCTTTATTGCTTCCTTAAATGTTACTAGATTGAGGGAATAAAATGAAGATAAAAACCTGAGAAACATTTTTTTTTGTACCTGAGGCTCCACCCCTTTATTTAGCAATCAATCCATTTTATCCAAACCCAAAACAATAGGAATTAAGAGAACATCTTCTTTACTTGGCTAGCCATTTACCACGCTATTGAGGCTAAAATTTGCACACTGAATGGTAATTAAACGGCATTATTTACCTCCTAAAAAATTTAGCAGATAAGGAATGAGTTGCCAATTCAGTAAGAGTAACTAAAATATATCCTTTCATACAATACATTTTAATAAGTAGATAAAGTATGTTAACATATATCATTATCATCTTTCTAAATGTATAAACATAATATAATTTTTAACACAACATGTTATCAATGAATAGATGTAATATTTCCAACATAAATCATTCATCATGCAACCATAAAACCAATCCTAATATCAAACATATTATATACATTAAATAAGGTACAATTTTATACAAAATCTTATCTATTACAAATTAGTAAACTCTATTTTATTTTTATTCTTATTAGGGTTCCGCTTGACCTAACCAGATTATATTCAATGGTCCTTTAGCTTATCTCATCATCACATCTTAATATGGATATGTAATACCAATATAATCAGCATGATCCCAATACCTAACCGAACATTACAAGATATCCCTTGATACCTAAGATAACTCCATTACTTTGATACCTAGCAATAGTATAATTTATTCCAAAGACACAAGATATCTTGGCACTTACTCTATGGACTGGTGCTTAACAAAATTACAATAATAAGTTTTATGTATCATCACAATCCAACTCTTGAATATTTCATGTCCTACGGAAGCTATTAATTCATTATCTTTCTTTTTATTCTCTTAGTATATCACATCTTCATCTGATCATATCACATCATAATATCCTATAACTATAAATTTTCATAATTTCAATGTTTAGGTGATCCTCATGAAAACACAATTTACTCAATGTATTAATTTACTACATATCTATTATATAAGCAATTCGACATAAGATCTATAATTTGATCATGTTATTTAATCACATAAATTAGGGCACTCATCATCATAAAACACATAAATATGGATCTTATGTATGTATACACCTCAATTAACATAAACAATTTATCATATAATTTTTGACAATTTGTATTTTTACATAACATATATCACACATTTAAAGATATACACCAAAATTTCCACTTATACACTAAACACATATTAATAACATAATTCACAATAATTTCATTCTAATCAACCACTTACCCAATCCTCATAACAATTAGATCCCAAAATCAGGTTTAAACTACTATCTCCCTCCTCCATCACAAAGACATAAATATCACAAACTATTATTAGGCTGAATTTAAACTAAATAAATTAAATAATTAGACCCTATTTATCTTATTCCATTTATTATTACTAATATCCCATTTCCTATTCCCTATTTCCGTTTTCCTTATTCCTTTCCATTTTCCTAAATTACTAGTCCAAACAATGGTTTAAACACTAATAATATTTTATTATAAATAATAAAATCTAATTTTATCAAAAATTGTAATTGTTCATTTTTTGTCATTTTCTGATTTTTTTCCCTTTCACCTTCTTCCTCTGCTGTATTGATCTTCTACCTCACTATCATTACATGCCTGACCTTATTCTTCCACAAGGCTATGATAGTATACTTTACCAAAATGCATAAAGTTTAGTTATATCTAATTTACTTATGAAACACTTATATGGATAACTTTACTCACTCTTTAATCTTCTCTCACCTTCTTAATATCACTCATCTATCGCCAACATCATTGTCACTGACTGGCAATGGTTAGTCACAAAAAATGAGCATTTTTTTAGTGTACAATTAGTGTTTCTATTCTCAACTTAAAATTGAATTAATCAAGGGAAATAGAAGATATATGAGTTACCATTTTTCTCACCGATGAAGCCCTAACAAGCCCCAATAAAATAACTAACTATGAAAGGAACAATTTGAGGCATGAAGAATAGTAACAATGTGATAGAGTAACTAGCCTGAGATAGAACCTACTTACCAATGACTAGAAGAATGTCACTAGTGTGAAAAAAATACTTACGGTGATAGGAATGAGCAATAAATAAACTATAAATTGTTCAAAAAAATTGACTAAAATTCTAGCATAAAAAATGTAAATAACAACATCAGCAATGAAGAGTGAAAGTGCAATTATGCAACAGTAATTTAGGGGTGAGCTAAAGGAAGGTCCACTAGTAATAGAGAGATGATGAAAAAAATGTGATTATAATGGACAAGGCTATTATTGAGCACAAGAGAGAGAAATGGATATAACTAGATTCACAAAGAAATGGGATGGATAGGAAGTAACCACAAAGTGCCGACAATAGGGGTAAAGGGACATCAAGGATCTAGAGAAATCTATAAAAAAAATCCTCATTTTTTTTAATTAATAACATTGGTCTGGGATAAACCTAAAGTCACAAAGACACCAACATGTCATTCAACCTTCCTACTGTAGCCATAATAATCTCAACACCCGTATTAAAACAAAAAAAAAAAAATGGTAACTAGTTAAAATTTTCAAAATCCTTGGAAACATAATATCATAATAGGAAAAAATTAAATAAAAATGGAGCTATCTCAAACTTACTTACCAGTAATAAGATAATAGTTAGTTATTAAAACTCAGATTATAGAGTTAATGTCATCAAAAACTCAATAGCCATAGACATTTTTGGGGATCATATACTTGCAATACTTTAGGGACCTCATCATAAATACATCTATTTTTTTTATCCCTGCTACACTAAATTTGGAAGTTTTTTTGCTGTATTTGAATAGTAAGTTTACATGTAGCTCCCTCCAATTTTCCATTTCTAATCTCTATAATCCCTCTTATAAAATAAGTTCATATACATAAATAAATAATAATTAAATCCCTAATTCAAGGATAGTATAAATAAAACCCCTACTTTCATTTCTTTAGGCAATTCATAATTGGAGATGGCTACATGGCTAGCATTTCACAGCTAGCCATAGCTATATCTAATATAATTATATTATTATATTATTAAGTATATAATCTAAATATTATTATTATATAATATATGTGGGCTTGCAGGCCATGAAGGGCCATAGTTTGTAGGCCATTTAGTTTTCTCCTCCATAATTTCCATTTTTTAAATAAATCTTAATGAATAGCATACCAAATGTCAATCAATCCAACACAAAGGGATCCATTAATCAAAATTAAAATAATTTGGTAATGAAGTGTCAACTAATCCATCATAATACTTAGTCAAAGTATTTATTATTTACTATGAATCTATAGAACTGAAGTAAGAATCTAATGAAGAACTCTATGACTTGGATAGCTAACCTATGATGATATCAAGGTAAAGACATAAATACTAAGGAAATGATCAAACTCTAATACATGAAAATTTTAGTGGTAAGGAGTGAGTTACTACTCAATAAACATAATTAGAATGTACTCCTTAACATAACATATTCTCAAAGAATAGATAAAGAATTGTAAACATATATCATTCATCATATAACCAAACAGTCATCATAAAATCACATTAATTATTCACATCAAATATGTCACAATTTTATGAAAAATATTATCATTTACTGAGTATTAATTTACATTTTATCTTTTTTCTTATTAGGCCCTTTTTAGCTTAGTAGGATTATAGGATGTCCCCTATTATTTAGGATATCTTTACACAAATTTGGTACCTAATTGAAACCAGACAAGACATCTATGAGACTTAGGATATCCTACCACCTACTACATATAGAACTTCCTAATTAAAATATAATTGTAGTCTCATATTCTCATAACATATAATCATATTAGCACCACAATTCGACCATAAGTAAGC
This sequence comes from Pinacopodium congolense, assembly GCA_028565735.1. Classification (NCBI taxonomy): domain Eukaryota; kingdom Viridiplantae; phylum Streptophyta; class Magnoliopsida; order Malpighiales; family Erythroxylaceae; genus Pinacopodium; species Pinacopodium congolense. The sequence continues at coordinate 8,746 of JAOXYD010236534.1, read as the reverse complement.
CACTAAAAGAGATAGGTAAGCCACAAAATTGCTATCTTTTCTAGTTTCTCAATATATCACTTTTTCTAACTAACCATGCCTTGTCACAATATTTCATAGCCATACATTCTTATCGTTTTTCATGTTTATGTATATCTCATAATTAATGCAACAAGCTACGTACTTATGAAATCATAGTTACACAATGCGTTATATTAGAACATATCCACCTCATAACTCGCCATAAAGTCCATGGTATAATCAAATAATATTTAGTCACATATACAAATACATCCAATATAATAAAGCATTCACATCACGCAATTCATGTAATTGTACTCTCTAATTAACCTAAATAATTTATAATGCAACTTTGGACAATTTAAAATTTCATATAACATATAATACATATCTTTAAACACACTCTAATTATCACTTATGTGTAATATTCAATTTAACCACATAATTGATAACAATAACATAATTGGAGTATACCCTAATTAACCATTTACTTGATAACATTAAAATAAACTTAGAAATTAGAACTAAACTACTACCTCTCCACTTTGCCATTAGAACTTAAATATCATAAATTTGGTCAAGCACAGTTTTGGCTAAGTGTACTAGTTAATTAAACCCTCTTTAACCTCACTCCATTTATTTATGACTACCTTTATTTTATTATCATTACAATTTTTTTAATTTTTACTAATAATATTATCCTATTTATTTATTTATTTTTATTGTTACTCTCTTTCCTCTTTCTCCTCCCTCCCTCTCTTGATTCTTTCTCTCTTAATCCCAACAAGTTTATTAATGAAAACTCTAGCAATAACTCCAGTGATCTAAAGCTCACAAATAGTGAAATTAGATCACACTAGAAATATTACATGGGATACCAAATAGAATTAGGATTTTAACAATAAAAATAAGTGATAGTGAGATCGAGATAATTACTAACATTCCAAAATGATCCATGTGTAGGAGAGGATGTTGATTCACGTTAAGAGGAGAGGCACCTCAACCTATGTCATAGAGAGAGAAAGTCATGAAAAGGAAAGAAGTATCGATGGCAAGAATCACAAAGAAAAAGTATACCATTAATAATAAGACCTATAATAAAGCGAGTAAAATCACGTTGACGAAAAGAAAAGACTAGTCCATGATCTTGCCAGAGATGGAAAATAGTGATGTCTAATGATGAAGAGATAGTGGCAGTGATAAGAAACACTAATGAATAAGGATAAATGTCTAAACAAAAGGGAAAGATTAAAAAAATGTAGTAATAGTTAGTTTTTGATAGAGAAAAATAAGAGAAATTAGGTTGAAGATGTAATTTCTTTCAAAATAGGAAAAATAGAGAGAGAGAGATGAAATAGAATTTGCTAACCAAAATAGATATTTAATAAGATTTTTATAGAAGGGGATAACACTAGCTTCCTTCCAAAATTCCTTAGAATTTATCATTTTTTATTTACTTCTGATAGGTAAGGCTAAACCTAAATCCAATTCAATGGTTGTTCTAGTTCTTCCCTCCTTAAGAAAATGTTATTTCCAAAATTAATTACATACCTGAAGATTAAAAAAAATGTTGATATTGATGTCACACTTCATCCTCCACCTCCTAAGTGTCCTCTCTCGACTCCATAAAAATTGTATGATCAAAATCTCTTATCTCCTTAATTTTAAATATGCCTTTCCAAGATCTCAATTGATTCCTCTTTATAAGTTTTATCTCCTGCCATCTTAATTTCAGGTTCTGATATAAAACGAACTGAATCTAATTGATACCATCTCAGTATAGATACATGGAAAACATTATGGATCTAAGATAACTCTAAAGGTAAGGTTACCCAATAAGTCCAATTGGTCTTTGATGTATGTAGATACTTTGAATTAAATGGTTCTTAAATATTTGCAATGAATATAAATGACTAGTTAGAGGATTTTTGCCTATAAATAAGTGTGATTAGAGTATGTTGAAGTATCTAATTGAGTGTGAAGTTAAGTAAAATGGAATTGATAAGAGTTTGGGTGATTTTTGGGTTATTTTATGAAGTTTATATGAAGTGTTTCTTGCATTCATCTTCAATTCAGTGTGAGCCCCTTAAAGTGCTTTTTTACCCTAGAGCTCTTTGGAAAAAGAGTAAGTAATTATAAAGATTATCTTAGAACCCATAAAAGGGAAGTAATTAAAAAATTATTGTTGATAGTGAAATTCCTAATAAGGAGTTGGAGAGTAGATGTAGGTGTGGAATTGTATACTAAACTACGATAGGATTGAATTATCTTATGTTTTCTTATGTATTTCCATGTGTTTTCAATATTATTTTTAAGATAAAATGTTTAACTTGTGTTAAATGCTAGGAGAAAGTGTTGATACACATTTGAGACTAAAAAGGCAAGGTTTTGAAAAAATTAAAGTAAGAATGCTAAAGAGGACAAGAGGCATTTAAAAGAGTAAATTCGGGAGCAACTAGGAAGCTAAAAACATTAAGGAGAAGAGGCTTTTAAATGTAACAAAAACTTGGTAGGAGTTAGCTTTTAAAGGATGGAAAAACACATAAATCAAGGCAACAAAATACAAATGCTTTCAAAGCTTCCAAGAGCAATAATGTGATTAAGGAAAAAAAGGAAAGCTTTCATAAGCATAAATATACGTTTTAAGAAGCAAAGCATTCCTTTGGTGAGTGGATGACAAGTATCATTTTCTTGTAAGACATAAAAAGCTTTAAAGCTTTAAGCTTTCTAGGAGCATAAAATAGCATAAACAAAAGCAAAGGACAAAATGCTTTTGGTGGGTAAAGGACACTTGGTAGGTTAAGAGCTTTCTCCATAAGAAGAAAAAAATATTAAAAGCTTTAAAAGCTTGGAGTATAAAAACATGATTGGTGAGTGGAGGCAACGTGATTTGCTTATGTTCAAAACGGCAACACATAAAGCTCACAAAGCTTTTAAAAGCTCCTATAAAATTGTAGCATTTTAATACAAGGCTAAAGCTTTCCTTGAGGAGAAGCGTGCAACCTTAGAAAGCTTGGACAAAACTTTCTAAAGATTTCCATATATAAGATGACATCTTGGAGGTTTTGAAGGGGGAGCTGCATCTTCCTTATTTGACCTCCATTAGCTTTCATTTATTCTTAGTTTTTAGTTTATTTTTCATCTTCTTTTATTATTATTTCAGCTTCTTGTGTTTAGATTAAGCATTTAGGTGTTGTTTTCCTATAGTTTCTTATGTTTTTTTACTAATGTTTTCCTATTGAATGCTTCATTATTGTTAATATATTTGTGTTTCCTTTAGTTTCTATGCTTGTTAATTTCTACGTTTAGGTTGGATTTTACATATTTTCGGCTTGTGTTTGGGTTTATTTTTGTGATGTTAGCTTAGTTTGTGCTTGGATTGGAAGATATTAATGGAATTTTGACTTAATAATTGTGAGAATTGATTATAAATTAATTGGGCATTGTGATTTAAGTTAGGATTGAATTGGAATTCTAGTTAAATGACATGAATTAGGGATTAATTTTTAAGATTGGTCATCTTAAGTATAATTTCTAGTTCAATTACTAGGTATAGGCTTGTGATACGTAATCGTCTGTAGCTAATGCTACAAGTAGCAATAAACTAATTGAATTTGTCAGTAAATTTAATCAACTTAGCCTAAGATTCTAATTCTTTAAGTTGTACAGTTTGAGCTTGTATGATTATAGCTTAGGCTAGTTGTTCCCTAGTATGTTAATGCTATCACTTTGTTAAATCTAAAGAGCTTATTCTAGGTTTCTACGTAATTAGGGGTAAGTTTTCTATCGTATAGAACTTATGTAAAATAAGTTGAACATAGGATTTAAGAGATTGTTTGAATCTATAAGTCAGCATCTTAGACTAATCATAATCTATATATTTCTAGGATAAATTATAAGTCCTGAATCCCTAATAAATATTTTACTTAATTTTCTTTTATTGTCATCTGTTTATTTCTTTTATATGTTTTTGTTTATTTGTTTTGTGTTCGTTAATTGTCTTTGTGTTTGTTTTTAATGTCACTTAATTTCAGGGGTTTTTCTTTTTGTTGTTTTTCTTTTAGGCAACTTTAGAAATAGCTTCTAAACACAACCAGTTCTCTATGGGATTGATTTGGACTTGCCCTAACTATATAGTTAGGTTAGGTATTTTGTTATTTGCCGAGCCCACGACATCTCCTACCAAGCTACTATAAATTGGTTTGTGCCTCTCTCTCCCTATCTTATTCTATTTTTCAAGTTTATGTAATTTTAGTTATATTAATATATTTTTCATTATATTGTTTCATTTCTACATTATGTAGTTCTTGGTTAAGAGGAAAATTTTTTAATATGTGTAAAAGAGTTAGAAAAACTTAAAAAAATTTAGGGCCAATTAATTTATTCCTCCCCTCTTAGGTGCCATACAGGGACCAATGGTGAGGTTAATTGATAAGGCAAAGGCCCAATATGCTACACAATCTCATACGACCCAATATATTTCGGGTTGAACTTTTCCTTCCCATTGAATAAAAAAAATCCCCATCTAACACTCTTAAAAACTCTTATCACCAAACTCATACTCCATCTCATATTGGTGTTGATCTACCTAACTTTTTTACCTATCTTAAGTTGCCTTCAGGCAATTTTTATCACCTCAGTCTTCTCCATAATCTCCTAAATCATCTCTAATCCATCCATTAGCCTAGCTCCTTCAATATCCTAACATATTGGATCCATGTACTGTCTAACATACAATGCTTTAAAAGGTACCATAATAATTCTAGAATAATAGATGTTATTGTAGTCCAAATTTATCAAAGGAAAATAGCGATCTTAATTATCTTTAAAATTTAACATACCTACTTTCATCTATCCTCTAAGGTCTGATAGTTTACTTCAACAGCCCATCCATCTGTAGATGAGGAGATCTATTTAATTTTAATTTCGTGCCTAAGAATGACTATAAACTTGTCCAAAATCTATAAGTGACACATGGATACTAATTTTAAAAAAATTATATATATATATATATATTTATATATATATAGTGACACTCCATGTAGCCTTATTATCTCATAATCATACAACCTTGCCAAATTATCTAACAAGTTAGTTTATTAAATTGGTAAGAAATGAGTATACTTAGTCAACCTATCTATAATAACCCAAATTAAAGTATGCTTACTTTGGATCCTTGTAAAGCTACTATAAAAATCCATAGTAATCCTCTTCCACTTCTATAATGGTATCAACAAAAGCCTCAACTTCTTTATTCAAGCCTGATACTCAGCCTTAAACTTACTAGTAAGTTAAACATTATATCCTTTTTCATCATTAGCCATCAACAATAAGGTCTCTCATTTTGATATATTTTTGTCATACTGGAATGCATTGTATATGGTCCACTATGAGTATGTTTTAAAATATTCTCTCACAACCTATCCACATTCGACACATATACTCATCTCCCATTCACTACCATCCTATACAATTTGATTGAAAATTTTGATTTTTCTCCTAGTGTATACTCTTTAACATTTGTAAAAGAAATTGATCCTAAGTTTATGCCTTACCAATTATATCTCCCAAATCTAGTTGAATTTATAAGGTAGTAACTAATCCATTTACACTGTCGACCTTTAACTATAGATGCATCATTCTCATCTTTACCAATGGTATCATACTATGTCCTCCTAAACTAGCTAAGGTGCTTGAGTTCTTCCTGTTCAATGCATATGTAACCATATTTTCTTTCATTGTATGATAATTTATGGTGTAATTATAATTCTTCAGTAGCTCTATCCATCTCGTTTATCTCAAGTTTAGCCTCTTTTGAGTCAAAATATACTTAAGACTTTTATGATCTATAAAACCTTGAAAAGTCTTTCCATACAAGTAATATCTCCAAATCTTCAATACTTGCACAATGACTGCTAACTCTAAATAATAAGTAGGATAATTTAACTCATGAGCTCTCAACTGATGATAAGTATATGCTATCAACCCCCTACTCTACATCAACGGATGAGAAGTATATGCTATTAACTCCCCCTTCTACTTTAACTTATAGCCCAAACCTATTCTCTAGGTATCAGTGTACATCTTAAATCTGCCACTCCTTAATGATAATACTAAGATAGGTTTACATGTCAATCTTCTTTTTAGCTTATCAAAACTCTCTTGGCACTACTCAATCCACTGCTATGTAATTCCTTTTCTAATAACTTAGTTAGTGGGCTAGCTACAACTGAAAAATCCTCTACAAATCTTCTATAATACCTAGCCAATCATAAGAAACTCCTTACCTTTATCACACTCTTCAATGGCTGTCACTCCATAATTACCTTCATCTTTGTAGAATCTGGCTTCACATCTTCTTTAGACGTAATATGCCTAAGAAAATCACTTTCTCAAATCTAACTCAAACTTATCCAACTAAGCATATATCTTCTTTTCTTTTATAATTTGTAACATAATCCTTAACTAATGTTCATGCTATTTCTTACTCCTTGCATGCACTAGGATATCATCAATCAATACTATAATGAACTAATTTAGATATTCTTGGAATGTTTGATTTATTAATACTATAACTTTTCGCATTGCACTGGTTAACCCGCGTAGCATCACTAGAAAATCATAATGTCTATACCAAGTATAAAAGACAGTCTTAGGTATGTCTTACTAAGTTATTTGTAACTACCAATAGACTAACTTGATCTTGGTCTTCTAAGTTTTAAAATAAATAATAATACATATCTCAATCCGAAAAATACTAAGACCAAATAGGTATGTCCTACTCAACTATTTGTAACTACAAATATCCTACCTGATCATGATCTTCTAAGTTTTAAAATACACAACAATATGAATCCCAATATAAATAATACTAAGACCAAATAGGTAAGTGCACCTATCATTTTATAATATAGCTTATATGTGTTCGAATGTCGATCTACAAGGATTATATGACTAATAGTACTTTTTACCTCCCATTATCCAATCAATCCAAATTGATGATTGATTAATAATTAAATAAGAGTAAACTAAAAAATTCCAAAACAACTTACGAGATTAAGAATGCAATTAATGAAGCTAAGACCTAGATGATGAGTCCCCTTAAGACATTAACTTGTTCATTGTTTAATCTTGATTCACCGTTTTACCTAAATTCACTCAAACCGTAAAATCCCTATATTAAATTAGAATCTCTCTCGAGTAATATAACTCCTCTTCTCTTCGTTGATTAATTAGAATCTCTTCTTAGTTAGAACCCCAATTATATGCATTACTTTATTCTATGGATTCTATTGCTTTGGGTAGGTTTAAATCTAACCCAAAAAAACTTATGTAAGCCTATTTCTAGTACCCTCATACAATCTTCTTTACCTTTAGATTAATCTATTCATATAAATGATAGATATATGAAATTAAATAATGGAATTAAACTTGAAAGCAAAATATCTGAATCCAAACAATGTATCAATAGACAAACCTAAAGTAAAATATGGAAGATCTTACTTTAAATTAAAGAAACAAATAATAAATACCATATTTTAGGGTTCATCTCATCTAGATCTAATGAGAATTTAGTTTATAATCATATAAAAAAATACAATAACAATCAAAGAAGATAAAGACAAGGAAAAACTCATTCTTATAGTGTTTTTGATGCTTGAATCTTCAATAAAGGGTGTTGGGAGCTATCTTGATCTCTTAATCCTTAATTAATCTTTTGATTTTTCCTACTTAATTTTCTCGAAAAATCTATAAAAGTGGCTTGGAATTCGCCCCTGATCTCTTAGTGGCAATTTTATGTCTCCAAATGATTAAAAGTCTAAATACAACCTAAAAACATGCTTAAATAGGATATGGAGCCTAATTATCCTATGGTTAGATCCATGGTCGTGAGACAAACTGTGGGATGGAATCATGGCCTGACCTTGGTCATGGAATGCACTGACTTCTTGTTTTTTGCTCTCTTTTTTATAAAATTCTTTGTCTTGGGCCATGACCGTGGGCTGTGCATGAGATTCACTGAAAAGCTACTTCTCCTTATCTTTTCAATCCCACGAATCATCCAGATCCTTCAAAAAATAAATATGTCTACTAAGACCCACAAAAATATTCATTTTTATCAAATTTAATATGAGCAACATTGCATTCGAAATTTAACACAATTAAGCATAGAATTCATGTGAAACTTACCTTAAACCTAGGATTTTATTATCAAATCATGTTCAATATATGTGATTGCGGTTGGCCACATACAAAATTAGCTCAAATTAATCTATCTTTCATGTATAATTTAACAATTTAATTTAAGACCAACATTCGGCAAGCATACCGGTCGAATCAAGTAATAAAGTGGAGTATATTTAAGACTCTTAGTATTGATCCCATGAGGAAGTTTATAGGATGTAATTACTAGGTCAATGGGATTACAATTATCTAGAGAACACTCAGCTTTATGATTTAAGAAACAAATTACTAAAATCGACTCTACAAGACCCTAGAAAAATATTCCAACCGATTATAAAAGAGCTACATATTGCTTTTCCTAATTTATTCAGTTAAGCTTTAGTAGTTGATGATTTGATGGATCAGTGATGCTTAATATAGGGTCTTCTCTAATTCAAGGCAGCGCTATGGTTAAGACACTGACTTATCTTTACTGGTCATATCCCGGGGTTTGGTTATGCCTCAGACTTAAGTAATAGGCTTAAAGTTTAGGAAGTCTAGTCCTAAATTATCCTAATCTAAG
>JAOXYD010236526.1:0-17487 GCA_028565735.1 Pinacopodium congolense | reverse complement strand
AATAAATTAATAAAATAAGGTTGAAGTAAAATTAAACTCTATATATCATAACATATATAGAGACTATTATAGATTTTACAAAATTTATGAACTATTTTATAATTTTAAAAAGTTGTCTGATATTAGTGCCGGTATTAACTAGTACCAGTACAGTACCATTCCAGGGCAAAAATCGATACAAATTTTTGAAACATTGGTAATAAGTTCAATTACCTTTTTTCTTGTCAACACGAACTACTTTTTTATTTCTTTGTATTTTTTATAAATTTTTAATTATTTTCTAAGATCACTTCTATTCTTCAATTTATAACCAAATTTACTTAACTATTAAGGGAAATTTTTTAAATTTAGAACGAGGTTTCCTACTTTTGAGTGAATCAAAATTGATTCTTGTATTTTTAAGATGAAATATTTAGAGAATGGAGACTATAAAAAGAAAATGTTAAATGTTAGGGATTGTAGTTTAGTTATATCCATGAAATAAATGCAATGGCCCTCTAAAAATAAAAAACAATATATATATATGAGAAGATCTTAAAATATATTAATTAAATTCATTTTTAATTTCAAGTCAAATTTAAAACTATAAAATCCCCTTTCAATTTATGATGGATGAGGTTATTAGTAACAAGTAATACAATGGATTTTAACGAGTCCAAGTGTTAATCTCACGGGATAAATATTGTGAGAACTAGGTTACTTATATTACAACTATCTAGATAATATAGATTAGTGAGTGATTCTTTTTTAAATTAAAGAAAAATAAAGTGAACTATAAACTCCAATTTTTACAAAGGAGATTATCAAATTGAGATAAGTAGTTAAGGCTCATGTTTTCAATTATTAAATTGAGTTGATTAAGATTGTGATGCTTGAATTAAGGTATCTTCACAAAATCAAGACAAAATTATGAGCAAGTTAATGCCTTATTTGTATTAATCCTATCCTATAATTTGGTCCACTCACAAATAGATAATAAGCTTAAAGATTAAAAAGTTTAATTTGAGAATCGTTTATTTCAAGAGTAACACCCTTATAATCAACTAGAGATTAGTCATGCACTATTTTAAATCACATTGTTTATTGATTGTTCCAACAATTAAGGTAGAAGGTTTCAATTCCTTATTCATATAATGACTTTATCTTAATTGGTCAACTTAAAACAAAGGAATAAGCACTTAAATAAATAAAAATTAGCTCAAAAACATGTATAAGAACTCAATCAAAACATCTAATAACCTTATTTTAGTTAGAAAAATGGATTAACCACACCAAAGAACATAAGATATGTAACTCAAACAACAAAACATTAATTAATGCAAATAAAGAGAGAGATTCAATGAAATAAAGAGTTTAGAAAGTACCAATTTAAGTTTCATACTGAATAATAACTCTAAATCACGAGTCTCGACTCTTACAAACTCCAAAAAACAACTTGAAATTTCCAAAACAAACGAGTGAAATCAAAGAACAATAAAAAACATGAGGTAAAGAGAGAATCTAAAACTCTATGACAATTAATGATTTTCTACTTTTAAAAACTTGTTTCATGATCTCTGAGGACGCACATATATATAGGGGGATGTCTGTTACAACTTGGCGTAAGGGGGATGCAGTTTGATTGAAAATTCACAATGAACAAGCTGAAATATCACGTCTGCATGGTTCAACGACACTTAAATTCTTTTATCAACAGCGTCATTTATACTTATCATTCAACTTCTAGAAACTGTTACTTCAACGTTGGTTTAAGGAGGTTTAAAGATAGTTAAGGCCCATCACTATTTCCTATTTAACTCCTCAAATGAATCCTTCCTTGAATATTTTTATATAATTCCTCAATCTTTCACATTAACTTACAAATTACATATTTTCAAACATAAATTAAACCTTTAATCACCAAAATAGAGGTAAATACATATAAAATAACAATGGAAAAACACATTAAATTATACTCCTAACAACTTCTCCATACTTAAGTATTTTCTTGTCTTCAAGAAAAATCAAATTATCGTCCATCTCAAAATAGAACATAAGTATAGGAAAAATAATCCAAGCTTATCATACATAACCACTGAAAAGGCTTCTGTAATCATTCAATCATATTGAACTATTTAGATGTTATATAATCGATTAATCATATCAAATCACAAATGAATTGCAATCAGTTCATTCTTCTTCAGTCTTCAACCTAAATCACAAAATTGAATTCCATATGCAAAATGAATGGTCACAAAGTCAAATACATCATCTTTTAAACAACTATGTATCTTGTATTCATTAAGTACACTAAAACATATAAAAAAAAAGTGAGCTTTAAAGGCTTGGTTGAAAAGTCAATTAGTCTTTTTACATAAAAATGAGTACCTTGTCATGAACACCTTCAGTTATTTAACCAAGTCATCTTACACCAACTGACTACTAACACCACTCTTTAGCTTCAACCTTTTTATAGGAAAGAAGTCAACAGAGTAAATGAAAACTTGCTCACTTTATTCACAGAATTTAACACATTTTTCCTTGTATTTGTTGGTTTACTTTAAACATAATGACAAAAATGTTTAAAAGAAGTCGCAAATTACTTAAGAATATGCATTTTAGACATAAAAAATTATGATGACCAACAGATATCTGTTATTCAAAATATAAAGCAATTTACAACATTTGGTCGTCAATAGTCATAATTAACCATATAACATCTCAAATCATCAAAATAATCAAGCTCAAAAGGAAAAATATTTAATCATATGCATTAAAATTGATAAATTTTTCCATAAATTATATACTATTGCAAGAAAAATGATAAAATAATGAGCTTGTGGACAAGATATATAAGTGTAATAAAAACCATACCCCTCCCCTACACTTAAACTGAATATTGTCTTCAATGGTCATAAAATAAAAATAAAGCACAATAATGGGAGAGAAAGGAATAAGAATACGCTTATAAAATGATATAATCTGAATATCACTCCATCGAAGTGTGTAAAAGACTTGCTCCAACAACTGAAAATCCACAAAAAGAAAATCAAAGCACCAAAGGCAAGATAAATAATAACCATGCTCCATTATAGCAAATATGATCAAAGTATATCAAGGAGAATAAAAGAAAAGTACACTAAGAAAGAAAACACTTCATCTAAGATCCTAACACACAAAACAAAAAAAGACACTTACAAATACATACATGATTGAAAGAAAATCCTTAGTTCAGTGAGGATCATAAAGTGCAAGAGTTACAATGAACTCCTTAACTGTATTAGGTATGTAAAGCTTGACTCATTGCCCATTGACTTTAAAATAGTGTGACCATATATAACCTTAAATGTATTAAAAGGATAGACCTTAGTTACCTCAAAAGAGACAAACCATCATGATTTTAGCTTGCTTGGAAGGGGTCTTAATCTTGAATTATAAACCACAACTTTATCACTAACCTTAATATTAAAATGAAAAATATGCTTATCATGTCATTTCTTCACTCGCTCCTTATACAATTTAAATTTATTACAAACATTAAGATGAAACACATCTAACTCATTTAACTGCAATAATCTATTTTAATCAACTTTCTTTCAGTCAAAATTCAAAAAATGAATGGCCTAATAGGCTTTACTTTTAACTCTATAGGTAGATGACAAGATTTTTTATACACTAATCGATAAGGAGACACATTAATGGATACCTTGAAAGCAGTCCGATAAGCTCATAATGTATTATTTAACTTCAGTGGCCAATATTTTCTCGATAAATTAATGGTCTTTTGGAAGATTCTCTTGATTTTTCAATTTGATATCTTAACTTAACCACCAGTTTGATGGTGATAAAGGATAACAATCTTATAAGTAACATCATATTTGGTTGGGAAGGTATCAAATAATTTATTACAAAAGTGTGAACCTCCATCATTGATGATTAGTTTAGGCCTACCAAATCTAGTAAAGATATTCTTCTTTAAAAACTGAATAATACCCCTCGCATCATTGGTCGATAAAGCAACTACTTCAGCCCATTTACTTATATAATCAATAACCACTAAAATGTATTTGATTGAGTATGATTGATGGAAAAGTCTTAAGAAATCAATGCTCTAAACATCATACACTTCTTACACCAAGATATTGTTAAGTGGGATCTCATACTTCCTAGAAATATTTATAATCCTTTGATAATTTTCACAAATTTTAACAAATTGAAATGCATCTCTAAATAAGGTAGACCAATAAAAATCACATTCTAAGAACTTATGTAGCATTCTAGTAAGTCCAAAATATCCTTTCACATCTCTTAAAGGAAAATGACTAAGTATAGAAGGCATTTTCTCATATGGCACAGTTCTCTAAATTATCCCATCACCATAAATCTTGCACAAGTAAGGGTTATACTAAAAACAATGCTTAATGTCACTTAAAAACTTCTTTTTTATATATATGAAATATTATGGGGAAGAACATTACCAGCTAAATAATTCATAATATTACTATATTATGGAAGGGTCACAAAAGTTAATAGATGTTCTTCAGGAAATTTTTTTTAATGTCTTGATGTTTTCCATCACTTCCTAACTTAAATGGGAAAGATGATTAGCCATAAAATTTTCTCTTCTTTTCTTATCCTTGATTTCAATGTCAAACTCCTGTAAAAGGAGGACCCATTGAACTTATATTTGTTAATCAAATACCTCAAAGTAGAATGATTCGTATAAACTATCACCTTTAAAAATATCAAATATGAATGAAATTTATCAAACGTAAATACAACAGCCAACCTCTCCTTTTCAGTATTGGTATAATTTTTTGGAACATCATTCAAGGTCTGACTTGCATAATAAATGGGATAAAAGATCTTGTTTTTCCTTTACCCAATAACAACAACAACGATATAATCATTTGCATCACACATTCATTCAAATGGAAGCGACCAATCAAGTGAAATAAGGATAGGTGCACTAGTAAATTTTTCCTTTAAAAGCTTAAAAGAATGAATACAATTGTCATTAAACTTGAAAACAACGTCCTTAGTTAACATATCAACTAGGGGCTTGGAATTTTTTGACAAATCCTTGATAAACCATTTATAAAATCCAGTATGAACTAAAAAAAATTTAACCACTCAAATTGAGGTTAGTAGTGGAAGTTGAACGACTACTTCAATTTTAACTGGATCCACTTCAATACCCCCACTTGAGATACCATGAAATGACATTTCTTCCAATTCACTACTACCATGAAATGACATTTCTTCCAATTCACTACTAAGTTTGTCCCTCTCACCTCATTAACAACTTCTCCAAATTTTATAAATAAGCATCAAATAATGTGCTAAAATAGAAAATTCATCTATGAAAATCTTAATATAAAACTCAAATATATACGAAAAGATAGCCATTATATAGTGTTGGAAATTGACTGGTACATTACATAAGCTAAATAGCATGTGCCTAGAAGTAAAGGCGACATAGGGACAAGTAAATGTAGCCTTCTTTTGATTCTCAATGGGTTATAGGAAGTTGCAAGTATCCACTATACCTATCTAAAGTACAATAAAAGCTATGTCATGTCAATCTCTCTATCACTTGATCAATGAGAGGTAAAGAAAAATGGTCTTTACTAGTGGCATCATTCAATTTCTAGAGTCAATGGACATATAACATCCCATAATCTTTCTTGTGACTATTAACTCATTTTGCTCATTAGTCATCACAGTAATTCTTCCTTTCTTAGGTACCACTTGAATTAGGATAATCCATGCAGAATAAAATATTAGAAAAATGATACTTATATTTAAGAGCTTAACTACTTTATTTTTAACCATTTCCTTCATGTTCCAATTTAATCTGTGTTGTGGTTGCACTCAAGGTTTACTTCCCTCCTCCATGAAAATCCTATAAGTATAAACTGAGGGACTTAATCCTTGATGTCATCTACGGTATAAGCTAATGCTCCTTATGCTTTCTCAACACTCTTGACAATCTTTCTTCGATAGAACCGATAAATGATAACTCGTAAGTGAAGTTGAGGGTTTAGAATGGCCTATTTCAAATGTGAAGGAAGAGACTTAAGCTCAAGTGAAGGGATCCCTTTAATAGATGGCTCAGAAAAGGGGTTAAGTGGTCTTTCAAAAGATTCATGCTTCCTAAGTTATAACCAATTTAATTTCATCTTCACAGCTTCTAACTTTCCTAATACCTCCTTAGCCTCATCCTCATTTAATCCTACAGACTGTGAATAATTTAAAACTTTTTACAAAGGATCATAATAAAGGACGATAGAAGGTTCATTTTATATGGGATCAATGCCATCAAAATTTCATGTGTCAAAATAAAAAAGATTCTTGATTACTTTAAACACGTCAAAAACAATTGTCTTATCTTGATGTATAAGAATAAGCTTTCATTCTTGAACATCTATAAGTCCACTTGTCGTAGCCATAAATGATCATCCTAAAATGATGAAAATCTTATTATCTTTTTCTATATCTGACACCAAGAAATCAATAAGAAAAAATAATTTATCAACTTTAACTAACGCATCCTTAATGATTCCTCCATAATCGGTGATAATACGATCGGCTAACTGCAATGAGACTACAATGAGTTTAGGTTTATCTAATCCTAACTTCTTAAAAATATATATGGATATCAAATTGATACCAGTTTCTAAATCCATCAAAACCCTATCTATTTGTAAGTTATCCATTGTTCAAGGAATGATGAAACTACCAAGATCTTTATACTTTGGGGGTAACTTCTTAAACAAGATAGCTGACACTCTTCATTAAGATTAATAATTTAATAATCCTCTAACTTCCTCTTATTCGAAAGAATTTCCTTTAAAAACTTTGTATAAGTAGGAATTTGAGTAATTGCATTAGCAAATGGGATTAATTTAGATGTATAGCTAAGGCTTAGGTTTTTAATGATTTAATTGAGTTAAATAAGATTATGATGTCTGATCTAGATATATTCACAAAATTAAGATAAAGCTATGGTCAATTCAGTGTCTTACTTTATTAATCATATCTTATAATTTAGTTTACACACAATCTTAGATAATAAACTTAAAAATCAAGAAATTTAATCTAAAAATCCATTATTTAAAGATTAACACCCTCGTGATTAATTAGAGATTAGTCATATACTAATTTAACTCGAATTGCTTATTGATTGCTCTAATAATTAAGGTAAAAGGTTTTATTTTCTTAATCATCTAATGACATTATCTTCAGCGGTTAGCTTAAAACAAAAGAATAAGCACTCAAATAAACAAAAATTAACTTACAAACATGTATAAGAACTGAATCAAAACATCTAATAGCCTTGCCTTAGCTAAAAAAATGGATTAGCTATACATATTAATCAAAGAACACAAGATATGCAACTTAAATAACATAACTTTGATTAATCCAAATAAAGAGAGAGGTATAATAAAATAAAGAGTTTAGAAAGCATTAATTAAGTTCCAAACTAATTAACAACTCTAAATAACGAGTCTCGGCTCTTATAAACTCTAAAAACAACTTAAATCTCCACAATAAAGGATTAAAACGAAAGAACAACTAAAAACCTAAGGTAGAGAGGAAGAATATAAAACTCCTTAAAAACTAACAATTTTCCACTCCTAAAAAATTGTTTCTTAATCTTTGAGGATGCACATATATATAAGGGGAACGTCTGCTGCAACTTAGTGCAAGTAGGATGTAATTTGATTGAAAATCCACAAAGAACCAGTTAAAATACCGCATCTACATAATTCAACAGCGCTTAAAGTCGACTGTAAACGACACTACTTACCAACCGTTCAGCTTCTAAAAACTAAAACTTTAATGTGGATTTGAAGGGGCTTAATAGTGGTTAAGACCCAACCCCCGTTTAACTACTGAAATGACTCATTCCTTGAATCTTTTTACATAATTCCTCAATCTTTCTCATTAACCTACAAATTACACATTTCAAATTATAAATTGAACCTTTAAGACCAAAATAGGGGTAAATGCATGTCTAATAACAATATAAAACACATCAAATTATATTCTTAACAGTTATCCTAAAGAAAATATATAAAAGTTTATTGTTAATTTTATTACGATGAATGGTCACAATAACATTAGTTTATCTATATTTTTTAGATAAAATTATAATAAGTAAAATATTTAATAAATTATTATTTTAAGATTTATTTTTTATATTAATAAATGGATAGTGTCTTCAATGAATTCAAACTGTGACGTTTCATGTCACTGAGGCTTGTGATAAGGTCTAACCTAATTAATCTAGAATATATTTGTAATGGATTAAAATTTTGCTATTTAATTGATATTTTTATATTTTTCATTATTACAAAACTAAGTAAAATTTCAAATTTATACATTTTAAAGAGATTATTTAAAAACTTTCATATGTAAAACTATTTTGTTCAACCAAGGGTTGTTCCACCTTATTGTGGTAATGAAAAACAATTTCTATTACTAACGTATATGTTTTAAGTATGTTTGAAAGATAGGTTGGAATGATCGATCAAAAAGTCTTGAAGAAGAAATTCTCAGAACAAATTTATTTTGGCTTACTTAGTGTAAATTGTAGTTGTTTTACTTTAATATTCTTAAAAGGCTTTATTTAACTGTACATAAATACATGTTTTAGAATATGTATATAGGTGCATAATCAAGAAGGTATTGTGTGTTCTTAATATGATTACATCTCTTGATATATGTTTAATTTGGTTAAAAAAATATGCATAAAGTATTAAAGATAAGTTAAAGAATTGCTTGGGTGTATGGGTGTTTGGTTGATTATGTATAAATGTGTCTAACACTTATTCGGCTATTAGTTCTAAGGTCGGTCGACCGAATACTTGACAAGAGGCTATCGATTGATCGAATGAATGGATCGGTCAACCGAACAAAGTCACAAAGACCTGTCAGTCGACCGAACCAAGAGATCGATTGACTAAAGTTCAGAAATTTCCAAAATTAGGAGGGAATCGTAACGTTGTACAACAGATAAATCATTTATGATTTTTACCCGTTGGATAAACGGTAATATTACTTTTTGTCTAACAAATTTATCATACTTTGAGATGTATAAATAGGTTTGAGCATTATGTTTATGTATATGGTTGATATATAAAAAGTGAAGAGTGATTATACTATTTTAAATTCTTATAAAGCTTTCATTTTTCAATGATTTATTACTTGAAATGATTTAATTAATTTGTTGTGTGTGTTATTTTTTTCAAAAAGGCAATCAAATATATTTTTTTTTGTGCATTCATTCATAAGTCTCTTGTGTTTATCAAGTGAAATTTCTTTTCAATTGTAATTGAGTGATCGTGAAGTTATTTTTAAGCCTAAGAAAAAGAAATAAGTAGAAGGTTTTCCTTTAGCCTGTGAAAAAGGATTGTATCTGAGACTTTGATTATTGTTATAAGAACGAAAGTTCAATAGTGGTGTTGGAGACTGGATTATGAGCAAATGGATGGCCCCGAACCAAGATAAATCAAGGTGTAAACTCTCCTATCTCTATCTTTAGTTTTACATTCATATTATCTAATTGTTAGTTTAGATTAATTTGTTTAAGCTTCCGCAATCGTTTAGTAAGAATTTTGATACACTAATTCACCCCCCCTCTTAGTGCCATTTCATCCCAACAATTAATATCAGAGCGGGTCTCACAAGTAGATTAATTCCAACGAATTAAGTGAGTAAAGATCATATAATGGCATATATGATGCAAAACTTTTCTTCCTCTAGTCTAGAAGGTCGCAATACACATATAGCACCTTATTTTGATGGAAACAATTACTTGAATTGGAAGGTTAGAATAAGGCATTTTTTGAGAAGTGAAAGTGTAGACTTATGGTTATGTATGGTAGGAAATGAAGTTGTTCAAGGATGACAATGAGCTAAATCCTGAAGAAAAGAAGTCAGTATCTCTAAACAGTCGCGCTATGCATGTTTTATTTTGTGCATTAAGTATAGAAGAATTCAACAGAGTTTTCATGTGTGAATCTACTTATGATATTTGGTGCACATTAGAAATCACACATTAAGGCAAAAATCAGGTCAAAGAAACTAAAATCAGCATGCTTACACATTAATTTGAATTATTTAAAATGTCTTATCTCAAGATGAAAATATCTCTTCAATGTATGCTCGATTCAATAACATTATTAGCATTTTAAAGGGTCTAGGTAAGACTTATTCCAATATTGAGCTTGCTAGGAAAATCCTAAAGTCTCTACCGAAATCTTGGGAGTTCAAAGTAACAACAATACAAGAAGCGAAGGATCTCAATATCTTGTCACTCGAAGAATTGATCGGATCTCTTCTCACACATGAAATGGTGCTGAATGATGCTCAAGAAGAAAGTGCACCCAATAAGAAGAACATTGCCTTTAAGGCTACAAAGAAGGATGAAAGGGAAAACGAAGAATCATCTTATGGAATTGAAGAAGAAGAATCCGTCGCACTAATTACCAAGGAGCTAAGGAAACTTATTCGAAAGAAAACTCCTATTCCCAAAGGTAAGTTCCGTTCAAAAACTTCTAACATAACATGCTTTGAGTGTTATGAAAAAGGGAACTTTAGGTCGGACTGTCTATACCTCCGAGAAAGTGAAAAGAAAGGAAAGAAAAGAGGAGTTTAAAAAAGAAAGCTCTCAAAGCGGGATGGGATGAATCTAGTGGATTCGAAGAAGAGATAGCTAATATGTGTTTCATGACCCAAGATGAGGTAAGTACTCATAACTCAAATGATGAAATTGAAGTCGAATACACATATGAGGAGTTGCTTGAATTTGTAGGAGATTTGGCTAAGAAAAAGAAGGTACTTCATGATAAAAACTTAGAGTCCATGAAAATAATAGATGAGTACAAATTAGAAATTGATAATCATAGAAAAGATTTAGATTCAATGTCTAAGGATAATGATGAATTATTAAATGAAAACTTGACTTTAAAGAAAGAAGTGGAATCACTTAAAGAAATAGTATCCAAGTTCGCCAAAGATAAAGAAAATTTTGAAACTATGTTGAGTGTGCAAAAGACAAGGAACGATAAACATGCCTTGGGATATAGTAACGAAGTATCATCTAGTAAAACTACTTTTGTAAAGAGTAAGAGTTTAGAAGATGAATGTCCTAAGACTACACAAAATGCATCAACTCATCAACATAGGCATCATATATTCATGAACAATTCTAAACCTAAGAAATATTTTCAACATTGACAAAATAATACTCAACCTAAGCAAAGATTTCAAAAATTCTATTATGATTATAGACCAAGGAATACATATAGAAACTTCACTCCTTGATTTTACACTTACTGTGAAAGGTATGGACATGTTAGCTACTTTTGCTATGATCGGCTTAATTTAAAATGTAGGTTCATTCAGCCATAAAAGGCACACTAATACTCAAGAATCCAAAATGATATGGGTACCAAAAGTTTATTAAATTTTATTTTGAAGGTACCATAAGAAAAGAAATGAAATGATGGGCATTGTAGAACCAAGGAAAAAGAACAAAGAAATGACGTCAATCGTTAAAAGGTACCGATCAAATAAAGAAATATGTATTGAATTTTCTATGCATGAACATCATTTGTTTTTAAAAAAAAATTATGTATCTGATCCTTCGGTCGACCAAACCTTAGTTCGGTCAACAGAATGCTGATCAGTCGATTGAATGATATTTTCGTCCAACTGATATTTTGAATTAGTCAACCAAACCCAAAAAATTTGCAATATACGGCCCTCTTTCTCCTTTTTCCCCCGACTTATCTTTCTCTCCCTTTTTCCCTTTGTCGTTCCGCCATTGTTGTCCTCTTTTGAAGCTCTTCCGATCGTCTCCTTCAATCTCCAACCATCCAAAACACAAAATTTAAACTCCTCTAGCGTCTAGCAACCTTTTTGGACCACTTTGTAGCCTTGACAAGGCTTTGAAACTGTTTCCCTCTTTTTTTTACACAATTTTCACTAATCTCCGTCTCTGGTGAGGCTCTGGCGACTCCAAAGATAGATTTCTGCTCCTAGTAACTCCCTTAACAAAAGCCCTATGATTTCTATCTTCAATTAAACTCAGAACTAGTTCAATTTAAGGTTAGGGTTTCAGGAATGTATTTTGAACTTTGGATTAAGAAATTAGCCCAAATTTCTTGTGTTTTCTTGTAATTAGATGCATAATTAGGCTTGTGGAACATTCAATTTCACTTATGTATGATCAATTTTGTTTTTCCCCAATTTTCGAATTTTTATGATTAGGGTCAATCCAATTTCTGTCAAATTTATAGGTATTTTATAAAATTAACCTGTTTAAACTGCAATTAGGTGGTGTCTTAAGATTCGTATGCAGACAATTTTATTTGATTAAATTTATTTTTAAAATTCTCAATTTTCAGATTTTCGATCTAAAGTTTAATCAAAATTTTGGTCAAATTGACCATATTTTAATAAAATTAGAATGTTTAAAATCAAATCAAATGTTTTTATTAAGGCACTTAAACATTATGCTTCTTAAAAAGAACAATACCTTTTGTTTTAATTAATTGTTTTGATCTAAAGTCAATTTCAAAGTTTTTAAGACTTAGTAATTATTCTTTGTAGCATGCATGATTTTAAAATAGTCTTCCCTTTTTTTAAAAGTCTTAAAGCTAAGTAATTATTTTTGTCTTAGCTTTTCTTTAAAAAGAAGTATAGATATTTAGTGTATTCATTTTATTAGATTAATCAGTTTAAAGATGTTTATAGAACTGTGTTTTAGTGTTGCATTCTTAGTCACCTTTGCTTTATTACATATACAGATTGTGTGATTATATTCTTCAGTACAAACTACTCTTGCACTTTATCTTTCCTAGAGCCTTCTTAGGTGTTTGTTATTCATCAAAACTTTCAATTCTACCATGGTTAGAACTCTAGGTGGTAGTACCTCTAGGGGTAAGATAACCTCATCCAGTGACTACCTAGACACCAATTCCCCTAAATTTAAAAGTTATGAGTCTAGGAAACTTTTAGAAAATCGTTTCATCTCACCTACTCACTTAGACACCTATAAGAAAAATGGTTTAGTTCAGTATTTCATTGATCAAAGGTAGGAACCTATCCTCACCCTTACAGCTGAAACTTGTCCCACAGCTATGAAATTTTTCTATTACAACTTTAGGGAAGTAAAGGAGGATGGTGAGTATATCATCTACTTCAAAGTAGAAGACACACATATCCAATTATATCGAGACATAATTAACAACATCTTAGGAATACCCATTCCTCCCATTTTCTCCCATTATAACTGTATGTCTAAATTTGACTCTTCCCACACCTTACCAAAGAGAGTCCAAAACATCTTAGAGTTAGAAAGTAAGGAGGGAATCATGGAAAAACCAAAGGATATTAAGAACTTAAGTGCGATACCAAAATTTCATCAAATACAACTTCTTATCTACTAGTGGTCATTACAATGACCTAGGTTATGATGATCTCTAGTTTTTGTCTACTCTAATGCTTGGTGAAAGGATCCATTTAGGAGATTTCATCTTGCACAATATGATTCATTTTGTTCGTAGCAAGAAAAGAAGCAAACACATGCCCTATACCCTGATTCTTGGCCACATCTTCCAGCATTTTGACATTACTCCTATGGAAGATAATTTTGAGCAACAATCGTTCTTTTATCAATATTCCCTAAAGCGCATGGGCTTTCAGACTGTTGGTGGTCACATAATTAGACCTCATCAGAGAAAGCGGTCAGTTTCTCCTCTTGATATTGACATACCTGATTCGATTCCGTTGATTCAGCCTATCTCTGCACCCCTTGATGATGATGCTACTACTGCATCAGCCTCTCTAGTACCTACTACCACATCTTATGATGTTGAACCTACACTTACACTACTTCATCACAAGGTGGACCGTGTGACGGATTGACTCGACAAGCATAGTGCTTTAATTCGAGAGCGCAGTGCCCTACTTCAAGAACATAACTCCTTACTACGGGAGATGTTATCTAGATTTCCACCTCGGCCACCTTCAGACACTTGGTGTTTTTATTTCTTGTGTTTTTGTACTTATGCTACATTTGGTTGTATGACATTTTATCATCTATGATATTGATTTTTTTATATTATGTCTTTTTTTATACACTAATTTTTTATACTTGGCTTTGTGTCTATACCCTTTTGCTGATTCCAAAAATGGGGAGAAAGATGTGATAAAAACAAATTGATATATGTTTGAAATATGTTGTTTAATTAAGGGAGACCTAATAATTGAGGGGGAGCTACTTACTTGTTTTCATTGGATTCTAAATGTTTTGTCAATTGTTACTTTATGATAAATTATTTATTTTGCTATGGTACTTGTTCTATTTATTGTGTTCTTCATATTACCTAGTTTTGTCATCACCAAAAAGGGGAAGATTGTTGAACCAAGGGTGGCTCCACCTTATTTTGGTAATGACAAAACAATTTCTGTTATTAACGTATATGTTTTAAGTATATTTGAAAGATAGGTTGGAATGACTGATCAAAGAGTCTTGAAGAAGAAATTGAAGGATTACATGAAGACTTAAATTTTTTAAGAAGAAATTTTTAGAACAAGTTTATTTTTGGCTTACTTAGTGTAAATTGTAGTTGTTTTACTTTGATATTCTCAAGAGGCTTTATTTAACTGTACATGCATACATGTTTTAGAATATATATATATATATAAGTGCATAATCAAGAAGGTATTATGTGTTCTTAATATGATTACATCTCTTGATATATGTTTAATTTGGTTAGAAAAATATGAATAAAGTATTAAAGATAAATTAAAGAATTGCTTGGGTGTATAGGTGTTTGGTTGATTATGTATAAATGCATTTAACACTTATTCGGCTGTTAGTTCTAAGGTCGGTCGACTGAATAAGATAGATCAGTCGATAGACAGTGGTGTTAGGGACTGGATTAGGAGCAAGTGGATAGCTCCGAATCAGAATAAATTAAGGTGTAAACTCTCCTCTCTCTATCTTTAGTTTTACATTCGTATTATCTTCTTATTAGTGTAAATTAATTTGTTTAAGCCTCCACAATTGTTTAGTAAGAATTTTGATACACTAATTCACCTCCCCTCTTAGTGTTATTTCATCCCAACATATTTGATGAAATCTAACTTGTTCCTTTTTAACCAAAATAAAAAGGGAAGGATGTATGGTGTCAAGTTAAACGCTTTAATGAAGAACAAGTAGGGTACATTAATCTCACATTGAATAGACAATGGATAGTTTTAGGGCTTATAAGTGTGGGTGTTGCACACACTGATAGGCATGTCTTTTAGGAAAGGATAATGACCCTATGACATAGTGATATTAAAGCCAATTCTTGATCTCATCCAATCCCATGCCAAGCGTTACATGTCATAAGTGGAACGATAGAAATAAATAGGGTAAGCCACTGTAACAAAGGCATCACAAGGTTGAATGAGAGAAAATGTCATGCTAAGCTCTTTAATGAGGAATAAGCAGGATACATTAATCCTATATCGGATAGACAAGGAATGGTCTTCGAATTTATTAGTGTAAGCGTTACACACCTGATAAACATGTCTTTTGGGGAGAGGATAATGACCCTATTACATATGTTTAGAAGAACAACAACAACAAAAAGGATATATTTATGGTGAACTAAATAGATAAAGTAAACATTCGATAAAACTTGGTCCTTTTTAATATAATAAGAAAACGTTTAATAGTAATCATCTCTTCTTTTATTATTTTTCCATCTTCATATAACTTGTGGAAATGTTCAAATAATTTAAGAATAATGAAGGAAGTGATGCAAAATTAATCATGAACAAATCATGGATTAAAAATTTTATAATTAATTAAGAATAATGATAAAAAATTATAAGGATTAAGATAAATTCGATTAAATTTCTATAAAACATTTCTGTTTTAGTATATTTGTCAACTACGATTGTTTAAGTGTTCAATTTGTAACAATATTTATAGAACAAGTAAGAAATAACTTAAAACAATTTTAATAGAAAGAAGACATATAAGAATGAGCTTCTTACATGTGGCTTTCTTTTTTTATAAAGAAAAAATAGGATTTTTTTATTAAAATTAAATTATAATTACAATTAAAGTCCAACTTTAATTATAATAATTAAAATTTAACCTTAATAAAATCAAATATCTTATTCTTGAAGTTATTCAAACTTCATAATTAAGTATAATTTTTTAGTAACTATTTATATGTGACCAGATCAATTTTTAATATGTTAGTAATAATTATAAATTATAAATTATAAATTATAAATTACAATTATAATTAGGTACATTCAAACTCTTTTTAATTTATATTTGATTTTACAATTAAATAATTTATAATTATATATCAAAATTAACATTTAATCATGACTATACAAATATTAGAAATGTCAAAATAATTTGATATAACTTATCTAAACATATTATGATGTATAATTTAATCATTTAATATTCCAATTAAATATAATATATAATATATACTCTAATTAAATTAACTAATTAATAATTGATTTATTATTGATATTTGAAAATAATTTTAATATTAATTCACTATGACAAAAAAGTCTAATGGTTACTAATCAAGAAAATATAGTATTCTCCCAAATCACTTAAATCCTTAATTGAACTATCTTGATATTGTCCATACTCTATCTAAAATACTATCGACTGAGTTACTCAATATAAAATATCATAATTAATATTAAAATATAATAATTCTTACATGAGATTCTTTGGTAATCTCAAGTATAAAAATTAATTATACAATCAACAAATTAAGTATATTTACATATACACAAAATGATTCATTCATTATTCTTATAATCGAGTTAGTTTAGCCAATTTATTCCCTAATAAGCACCCACATATTTATTTATAAGATGAAATGCTAAAAAATTTAAGAATAATATCTAAATAGAATTTGAATCTCACATTCATGATCTCATTATAATTTTAATTACATTATAGTTATTTCAAGAATTATATCTTTATTATAACAAAAATGGAAAATTATTAAAAAAAATCCTGAACTCTACCAAAATTTGTAATAGTAGCTTAAATAAAAAAAATTAACAATTAAATACGACAACTTTTAATTTCTTATAAAAATAACCAGTTGTTAAATAATCTGTTAATTTTGATGACATCATACATGCCAAAATTTATAATGCGTATGCAATACATATATAATACAGCTAGAAAATACATATAATTAACAAAAATAAAATAATTAAAAAAAATTTATTCATCTTTATGGTTTTGCCTATTTCTAACCCTAGCAGCCTGTTTGGTTTAGAGGCTGAAATAGATAAGGAATATAATAGTTATTCTTAAGAATAGAAAAGATGAGGAATATAATGGAATGAGTGTTACTTTATTTGGTTTAAGATTAAAGAATTTCTATGCCAGTATTTGGTTTGAAAATATAAACTTGGAATGATAAAAGAATAACAAACAAAAAGACC
>JAOXYD010236515.1:0-17489 GCA_028565735.1 Pinacopodium congolense | reverse complement strand
ATATGGTAGTAGTTACAACATTGGGAGGAGGGGCTTTCTTTGAAGACACGAAGCCTTAAAACAGAAGAAGAAAAAAAACACAAAAAAGCAAAAATAAGGAGTGGTGGGCATTAGAGAGACAAGAGAGGGAGTTGTAGAACACACTTGGAGTTTGCTTTCTAGGTGATGACAGAAACATCAAAATAAGAACAAAAGGGAACTCTCCTTAGCTTGGACAACTTAGAGCTAAGGAGTGGATGACGACTTGGAGCTCTTCACAAGCTAACCTTGGTGGAGCTTGCTTTCTTGGATGCATCAACATCCCTTTTAGGATTTAATTTGAATTAATGCAATGTTCATCCTTTTAACTTATTAAACTCATTATTTTTAGCTTTCCTTGTCTTTTTTCCTCGTTTTTTTTAATTTCATGTCCGATTGTTCTTGGTTTTCATTTTTCAATTTCTTTTCTTTGTCTTGTCCGAAGGTTATGGTTTTAATTCATGTGTTTAATGATTTATTGTCCAAATGCTTTGTTTTCATTTTCACTTGTTTTTTTTTTTCATATTTGAATGCTTGGTTAGTTGATGTGTGTTGCTTTCTTATGTATTAACATTTCAATTATTATGTTATTATGATTATTTTTATCAAGTGTTAAGTTTTATTTCTTGAGTTTTCATTTATGTTTTATGTCTTTAGTTAATTTATATTTGATAATTAGTGTTTATGCATGTTCTTATGATTTCATTCACTTAATGTTAATGTTTGTTCAATTTAATTATGTTGAAATTTTTATTGAAAGTTTTAGTTTTAGTTTAATTGAATTAAGTTTTAGTTAATTAATCAATAGTTTAAGTAATTTATGATTGTTATAGTTTAAGTGTTAAATTGTTTTTTTTCCTTTGGTGTTTTTAATTTTCTAACTTTAGCTTTATTTAATTAAGTATGGCTTGTGTTTACTTATTTTTTGTTTTGCTTAATTTAAATATGTGTGGTTAGGTGTTTAGGGCTTTGAAGGTATTTTAGGGATAAAGGGTAATTAATTGTGAGAATAGAGTTTTTTTTAATTGATTTGGTGTTTTTAAGCTAAGGTTGGTTTGAAACCTTGGTTAAATGTCATGAATTAGGTATTATCTTTAATATTGATCACCCTTTAGGTAATTTCTTAATTTAAACTCTAGGATTGAGCATGAGATACATAATTTTCCTTATTGATTTCCAAAATGTAGTAATAGGTTAGTTGGATTCGCTAGGATACTTAACCATCTAATTTATGGTTCCATGCCTTTATGTTACACTTTCTGAGCTTACAAGTTTATAGCTTAAGTTAGTCTTCCTTAGTACTTAACACGTCTTCACTGTTAAATCTAGAGAGCTTGTTCTAGATTATGGGGAAGATAATGACGTTTCTAGAGCTTGTTAGATTTACCTAACTTAGAGAAACTGAGGGTTTAAGAGCTTGTTTGAACTTATAGGCTAACATCATGGCTAGAGAACCTTTTATCTAAATTCAAGAATCAATAGTTATCCTAAAATCCCGATGATATTTGTGACCCATTTCTTTGTTATTGTTATTTGTTTGTTATGATTTACTTTGTATTTGTCTTTTTTGTAGTTTTTATTGCGTCTTAATTTTCCTAGTTTTTTTTCCATTCACGGGCTTTTGTTTATGTTTTTCTTTACAATATTAGAAATAATAGTACCCCTAGCTCCCTGTGGATTTGAATCTAACTCACCTTAACTAAATATTTAGGTTTAGTTAGATTTATTATTTGATAGTCCACAACGACTCATCAACAAACCATATTGGAAGATAAATTTTTGCTATCAACATATGTCACAAATATATGGTAGTCCGTCATGGTAATTTAAACAATATATATTTAGTTTTTTCATTGAGAAACCAGTTAATAGGTCCTTTGAGCAATATGTAAGGTTGAGGAACCTAAATAATATTGAACAAAAACAAGTTACATGTAACATACCTTAAAATTTAGTCTGCTTGTTCAAATTAACAGTAACTGATATTTGACACAATTGTTTATGCTCCCTATTTTAGTGTAATAAATATTGAAACTCACTCGCTTCCAAAAAGATGTTACATATCTTAATCATAATGTGTTTGGATTGACTTGTAATCCATTTTTTCCCCTTAAAATGTATTTGTGCGTGAATAGAAATTTAAGTACAAGATTCGCAACACCATCGGTCAGGTGTTAATGTTTGACATTGTCTTGGTCACATTTAAGATAGTGTAATATTTGGTGTGGAAGATTGAGTACGATGAAGTTGTGCAACAACTTCTGGAATACATGTTTTACAAGAAGTTGATGAGAGGTTTGTCATGAAATTAACTACAAGTTTGTTAGATATTTATGTCATTACATATAATGAAGATGCGCCCACATTTTAATTCATGCATCATTGATTCCAATGTGATAATGTCCATATGATAGTTAGTTATACTACTTGGTTACTTTCCATGATTGAACATTATGTAACCAACCATGCCTTGATTTCTCGTTAACCTCAACACTATCATCGTCTGTGATCTTCACTATCTCATGCTTGTGCCACGTTATGTCGACGTCACTTTGAAGATGATAGTGATCTTCAAAATTGAAATAGAATTAATAGTGATGCCCTTTTTTTGTTTCAAATTACAAGTACATGTAAAACATAGTGACACCTAAAACCAATCTTCTCACATTAGAACCTTATAAGCTAAATGGTGTATAATATTCATTTTCATACAATACATTTTATCATCATATTAACATTACATATCATGCTTCAAAATTAAGCATTACATTCCAAACACTTTTGCACTAACGGGTAATATAACTTATGATGCTTTGCATGCATCACTTACATGCATTAAGTTAAAGACCAAAATATGTCGAGATAAGCTGATATCATCCTCAAAATCCTATTGAATTTCACCAAAATATAAATTACTTTATTAGCCATAACCATTCCAACATAATAATATAAACATCACCACAAAGTGCATTAGTTCCCATTTGTGGTAAAAAAAAATGCCAATTAATGCAAGACAATAACTTAAAATTGAAGTCAAGAACTAGACGAACAACAAAAAATTGAACATCAAATCGACATTACAATCAATGAGGTAATCGAGTCCCCTCTTATGTTTTGGTTTGTTTCTAAGTGACTTGCATGTTTTAACCATTGATTAGGACCTTTTCAGCGATGATGATGACTCTTCATCAGTCTCATCATCGCTTATAATGATCACATCTTCAGTTGTTACAGTTCCATCATAGAGTCCACTTTAAACAGGTAACGATTTGCTACTAAGGGGAGTTGACATCAAGGTTGCATTGCTGAAGGTCACTCCTAATCACATAACCTATTCACATATGAATAATTGTTGAACCCACATCAAGGCTTGAGTATATGAAAGTAATAAACTTAAGAAGTTTAATTGTTAAATGCCTTTAGCAGCGAGGGGCAATTACACCTGCACTTGAAGAGCAAACAGGTCAAAGTTAATCATCCTCTCCTTCTAAAGCTCACGATCTTGATTAAATATGTGCTATCTCATGCTAGGGTCTTTCACATCTAATAGGGTCTTTCACATCGAATAAAATCATTCAGTATGAAATGGATTAGACAAATCCAAAATTATAAGGTTATTACCTAAACGATGTTTCAATTAAAATGTTTTATATTGAAAGATTGAAACGCAGATAGTAGGTAACATTATAGTCAAAGGAAAAGGAAGTCAACATAGGTTACAACTTTTAGGTTTAAAACATGTACATTACATGAACATAAACATTGTGATATTGTGGTGTGTGACTGCAAAAGTTTTAACCATTTATAAGCGTACTTCCATTCTTACTTTGATTTTTAATTTGTTAATGCAATGATGCTACTGTAACACACTTATTTGGTGAAAGGACAACAAGTAAAGCAAAAACACATTTCAACACCCTTTTGTACTGACTTCTTCATAAATTGAAATATATTTCTAGCATAAGTCTAAGTTCACTCGCACTTTGAGTTTTACACCCTAATGGAGACCCATGATGATGCATCCCCAATCTATTTTTACAAATCCAAACCTCTAATGTCTCAATCCATTAAGCATAATACAACTTTCAATCTGGAATTGATAACTTATAATGCGTAATTAAAATATGGGCCAGATCTAACCCTATAACGATTGTCGTGACTTGCAAACAGGTTGGTATACATTTACCAAAATAGTGCACTTATAAGCATGATATACGTTAGGTATGTGGATATCTAAGCATAGTAACTATTCATTTTTGTACTAAGTACTCCATAATTTATTGCTAATCACGGGAAACTTGAGCTTAAATTCCTACCCAATGGATAATTCATTTTTTGATGATATATTTTATTGATTATTTTTCCATGCAAAGGACAAAACTCTATTTAAAAATGGTTGATCTTATTTTACATGTTGTCTTTTGCTTCCTGCATATGCATCATTGTTTAATAATACCCCAGTTTTAACCATTTCAGTTCTAGACCTAGACCAACATGATCCTAACTGAATATTTCTAAGCAGGCTAATGAAGGCCTTTTACAATCTTCCATATATAAATCACATGATAGTCATGTGTGTTTTACCCATTTTGTTCATGAAAGGGCCCACATGGAAAACATTTTAATGCTGATTTCCCCTTCCCACTACCTGGCATGTAAGTATGTTTATCACCCAGTATACTATAAAACCAATGGGACTTCAAGTTCCAATCTCTGAACATTTCAAATATGCATAACATTAAATTAGCATTTCCAAAGACATAGCGACTTTTTATTACTTACGTTTACATCTGCATTAGGATAGTGTAACTGACACAATATTACATGAAGATTATGCTCATTATTTTTGATACATAATTAGAGTTATTAAATATTGTAAACATAAGAAATAAAAGGATCTACAATTTGTTACAGTGATCACTAGTAAGCAGTTTACCTATAACAAAATTACTTATTTAATCAACACCAATTTGGTTCCTATGTTGCTGGTTTTGCTTTTACATTAAATTAAGCACGATTATCCCATCACTAACATTGCATTTACACTCTTGTCTTTGACATTTGGCAGTTATACAAATAGTCCTTGTCTAAGGAAAAACTGTCAAAACCATTTCAACATAATTAGGCGTAATTGAATCGTGGGTGGAGATGCTGAATCAACGTACAGAATGTTCCTGAGATTGAAAGCTCAAGATCATCAACTTCTTTACTGCATTGACTGTGATGATGATGGAAGTTTGCAAAATGTCTTTTGAGCAGATGAAAAGACCCACACTACATTTAAAGAGTTTGGTAATGTTGTCACCTTTGAAACCACATACTTGGTGAATAAATACGAGATACCTTTTACACTGTTTGTCAGTGTTAACTATCATGACTAGTCAATGGTGTTTTTCTGCAAGAGCATTGAAAGATTTGATGAGAAGTGGGTTGAGATGTTGAGATGTTGACAACTTACGATCTAATAAATAACCCATGACTAAATTCTTTGTGCACTAGATGTGGGAACTAGGTTCTTGTATATTTTTGGGACCATTTTTGGGTTGGTATGTTAATAAAATAAAGGAGTGAAGGTATGATATTTTTTTGACAAATATGCTCATTCAAGAGCCAGTTTAATTTAGTTTGTGAATCAATACAAGAAGGTTATCAAGGAAAGAATTGAAAAAGAAATCGGGGTTGATTATTTTTCATCGAATAACATCATTTCGTTGGTCATGAGATTTGATATTGGGAAACTCTTTCAAAGATCCTATACTAATGCAATGTTTATAATGGTTCAAAATGAGCTTGTAAATGTCATGTACTATGAAATTACTCGAAGTAATAAGAACCTCAGCAACTATGAGGTTCATGAAATAGCTAAGGAGGGGGATGTAGTGGACAAAATACACAAATTTTTTTTGAGTAAATAAAACTTACTAAGTGTGATTGAAAATTATTTTAGTTCAAGGGCATAATTTGTAGACATATTGTTTTTAGCCAACTTATTTTACGCTAAATACCACAAGTGCATGGATTGTAACGTATAGTATAAACGGATATCGTCCTATAAGGATTATATTAAGTCACTACTTATATTTGGTTATAATTTGTTTAAGGAACAATTTCAAATGATAAAAAATTGAAAACAAACTCAAATTCAATAAATTAGCTATTAACAAACAAAAGGACAAAGCGCAGAAACTTTGGAATTCAAGATTAAAGATTAGGAATTACTCTATCCCTATTTTATCTCCCTCCTATCTTATTGATTGAATTATGTTTTACCCAAGATGTCCTAATGCTTCAATCACCCTCTCTCAAGGTGTTATTAAATGTCCCTAACCAAATTAGATAAGATTAATCTTGTAATCTCTCAATTTATAAAATCAGTCCCACAAATTTAGCTAGTTATGAGGTAATCTTATGGGTGATTAACTAATCAGCTAAGATCTTTCTCTAGCCAATTATTTAACTTGATAATTGCAAGTCTATTGAATGCCAATACTCATTGTAGAATCCAACACTAGTTATCTAGCTTAATTTCTCAATATTTTGCAAGGTTTAAGCACAATAATCATAAAAAACATTCAAACAATAGGATAGGAGTTCAACAAAATATTTCAAAAGCAATCCCTACAACATAATTTAGCCACTCATAATATCAAATACAACCTCAACTAGCATGAAATCCATACAAAAGATAATGAAAGAGACGAGAGAGAAAAAAACTAAATGATGAAGACAATCTTATCTTCTTTCTCCTAAGTTGGAAAATGTGTAGATGAGATGTTCTTGACAAGAAAGCAGTTATTGATCTTAATTCTTGACCCCTCTAAGCTTCTAATCCTTATTTTTGCCTCTTGAGGAGTGGTTCTACTTCTATCTATGGCAACCTTAGGGTTTTGTGCCCTTATATATGTCAAAATAACTTAAAATAGTCCAAATTTTTAATCCAGCGTGGCCCTTATGTTTCCAAGTCCCACGATTGCGGGAAATTCCAAAAACTTTCCTTCACTTCTCATGGGCCCTAGAATAATTTCAAATGTAACTATACTCCACACCTACATAAAAAAGATCAAATCATGCCCTAAAATCATCACCAAACACATAAGAAACAAAATAAAGATCATGATAATCAAAAGAACAACAAACTAAGTCTTAAACACGTAAATTTTATCCTAAACACACAAGATTCACATGCCAACACTTAGGAAATCCTATCCTAAAGCACAAGTATCAATTTTCACACACTTAAACCTTTGCTTACCCTCAAGAAAATTACACACAATCATACATTCTATCACTCCATTTTCAAAGAAATTAAGAGCATGCAATCTTTCAAACTTTAGTCAACTCAAGTGTCGAGCTATGACACACATGATGATTAGTTTTCATTAGTACACATAAACAAACTCAACTTATGATATCATCAATCAAAGGTAGGTATAAAATTAAGATGGATTTCCCTCATAGTATTCACTCATTTCACTCAAGTTGTTGAACCAAGGAAGGTTTCAATTTTAGTTTTGATGATAACAAAAAATCATTATTACTAATGATTTGAGTTTACATGGTGAAATTCAAAGATTGGTTATTTCAAGATGATTCCATATATAAAGCTTGAATTTTGAAGGGCTAAGATGAAGCTAAAAGAAAAAAAAAACATATGGAAGTAACAAGATCTTATTTAGGGTGTCTTACATTCAATTGTAAGTTTTACTTATTGTACAATCAACCTAAGGGTTCAATTTTGATCATGCATTGTACATAGTTTTTAAAAGTGGCATAAAGTTTCATAACATAGTCATTAATTTATTTTTATTATTTATATGGTCAAATTATTTTTTAAATCTTGTTTGAAGTCTTATTCAATTTTTGGATAGTTAAGAATTACTTTAGCCATTTTTTTGCACTTTTGGAATTAAAAATTGTTAGGTTTAAGTCTTTTTGTTGACATAACCCAAATTTGTCCACAATTGAATTATCCTCATTCAATTTGATTTTTCAGTACACAAATCACTTTTTATTTCTTTAAAATTATCATGAACATTTTGCCTAAGTTCTTAATAATGTACTAGGTTTTAAGAGTGTAATAGAATTATATTTTATTTTTTAATCACTCAAAACATTGATTGAAGCTTTAAGAAGACATATTACTAAAAGTTGTCTCCAACACTTATATATTTACTTATTTAGAATTAAATTAGGATAAACCCTAAAACGTTTAAGAAAAAAAACAAGCAGCCTCATAACAAACCTATCAGCCTCCTAGACCTCTCCAAACTCTCAACTTACATTTTCTAGCTATAAAAAAAAAATGATAGATCAACTTCTCTAATCTCTCCAAGCTATCTTTCTCTGAACTGTTTCGATTTTCCCTTATCCCTATCATCTTAAATCTATTTGGTTAATTGTGAAATTTGTGTTTCTTGTTAGAATAGTTATGTATGATTTTGATTGATCACAGTTTGTAATTTATGGGGTGATTATATTGATAGATTGGAGCATAACTCTCAAATGTACCAAATCTATTTCTGTCTGTTTTGATCTATCTTAGATATTGATTTTTGATACCTAAATTTATTTGCAAAATTCAAATTTTATGTTTTTCTATTTTCTTAGGGTTTATAAAAGGTGTGTGATTTTTTTTTTGATTTTTGAAAGATTATTGCTTGAGTTTAAAGTCTATTCTCTTTATAAGTGTTAACTCTATCCAGAATTATCTATCACAAATTTCAATATATTTTTTGGACTTCTTAATTAGTTTCTAAAATAATGAAAAAAATTAATTTCTGACTTCTTAAGTGTTCTAGAGTGCGTTAAATTTTTTTTTTGAATTTTTGGAAGGCTATTTGAATTGGTTTAAAATCAATTTTCAGATACAACTAAACTATCAATATTTTTATATTTTTGTGATAAATGCATATTTTTATTATATAAATCAGTTATAGGTGTATAAGCTTTCTGTGTTTATTTTTTTTTATGATCTTGGAATTATCCATGTATTTTTAGTTTGATTTTTGGGCACTTATATCTTCTGTTTATGGTTCCTATTTACAGATTGCTCAAATCTATCTAGATTTCATATGATTGATTTCATACATATATTTGAGTATTCAAATAAGATATGTTTGCTTCCAAATTATAGTTTTCTGTCTTTGTTAAGTCTCAGGAGTATTATTGAATATTTAATTGAATATTAAGAGGCTTATTTGATTGTTTGGAAGTTTTAGTTTTCTTGTCTATCAAATCTGTCTAGATTTGGATTAAGTGAATATTTCAGATTGTGTTTCATTATCATACAAGTTTTTATGTGCATAAAATCTTCCATATTAAGCTTGTTTAAGCTTTAATTTATGTGATTGATCATTCATTCAATTAGTGATAGCATTGGAGCCCTTGGTTTGATTGTGCCTTAAGTGAAACACATTTATACGTGTCCTTAGTTACTAAAAAGGGGGTGTTCGCATTGTCAGGTTAGTTGAGTGTGTCAAGGCTTCTCTTTACCATATAAAGATTAAGGTTACTCTTTACCTTTCACAAGAAGATTAGAAAGGCTCCTCTTTTCCTCAAAAGATTAGGTAGTTAAGGCTCCTCTTTGCCTCAAAATATTGGGTAGCTGAGGCTCCTTTTTATCTATAAAAAGATTATTGTGTAGAGGCTACAGTTTCCCTAGAAAAAGATTGCTTGTAAAGGCTACTCTTTGCCTAGAAAAAGATTGTAATTTTTTTTACTTTAGTTAGTAAAGAATATTATCCAACAAGTATTTGGAGAGGAGATATACCTTATCTTTGGGGCATGTAAGCTTTTTCAACAAGCTGTGTGTCTTGCCCTCTCTTCTCTACTCTCTTTACTTATCATATTGTGTGTTATCATTTTAGCATTCACCCTTGCATATCTCATTAAATAAAATTGGCTAGATGTTAAGTTTTAATTACCCAATAAAGTTTTTTTAATACTCAATTCACCCCCCTCTTGAGTTCCTTTAGGGCTTACAATTGGTATCAGAACTTTGTCTTACATTTGCATTAGTTTCTAGCGAAACTGTAAGTAAGCATCTCTTATGGCACATTTCCTAGGTTCATCTAATCATGAAGGTTAAAATATTAGTGGGGCATCTTTCTTTGATGGAACTGATTATTTATATTTGAAAATTAGGATGAAGTTTTTCCTTCAATCTGAAAATATTAAATTATGGGATATAGTGAGTGAAGGTCCATACATTCCTACTAAAATAAAAAATGGTCAAAAAGTTCTTAAAGTGAAAGATGAGTGGAATTTAGAATATGATAGGCTAGTTTTATTAAACAGTAGATCTATTCATATTCTATTTTATGCATTAAGTAGAAATGAATTCAATAGAGTGTCTATGTGTGAAATAGCTAGAGATATTTGGCATATATTAGAAATCACTCATGAAGGTACTAACCAAGTAAAGGAGAGTAAGATGTCTTTACTCATTTCTAAATATGAACTGTTTTCAATGCATCATGATGAAATTATTTCTTCCATGTGTGCTAGATTCATTAACATCATAAATGCTTTAAAGGGCTTAGGAAGATAATATTAAAATGTTGAACTTGTCAGAAAGATTTTGAGGTCTTTACCAAAAGGACAGGAGGCAAAGGTAACCACCATTTAAGAGGGTAAGGACCTTAATGTTTTACCTTTGGATGAGTTATTAGGTTCATTGCTTACTTATGAGATGATGATGAAGGAGTCGAAAGCCAAAGAAGAGGAAGCTTCATCAAGAAGAAAGAATTTGGCATTTAAGGCTAAGAAAGTGGTGTCAAGTGAAGAAGAAAGCTTTACAGAAGATATTGAGGATGACATAGGACTTCTTACCAAAAAGTTGAACAAGTTCTTGAAGAAGAAGGCTCACTCAAGGAGAAGAGAGCAAGGTAAGTATGATTCTAAGAGAAAGTCCACTAATGTTGTTTTTTTTAATGCAGGAAACTAGGTCACTTAAAGAGTCAGTGCCCACTTCTCAAGGAAGGTGAGAGAGATGAAAGAAACAACAAAAATGAAAGAAGGGAGAAGAAGTAGAAGAAGGGAAAGAAAGTTT
This sequence comes from Pinacopodium congolense, assembly GCA_028565735.1. NCBI lineage: Eukaryota > Viridiplantae > Streptophyta > Magnoliopsida > Malpighiales > Erythroxylaceae > Pinacopodium > Pinacopodium congolense. The sequence continues at coordinate 6,421 of JAOXYD010236515.1, read as the reverse complement.
TGAAAGCCTTATAGGAGACTGAAAGAGAAGAGGAAAGCAAAAGATCTGAAAATGAAAGCTCTAAATTTTGTCTTATGGCCTTTGATGATGAGGTACCATCTTCCTCCCATTCTAATGATGACGAGAATGAAATTATAGTTGTTGATGTTAGTTTGAGTAATGATGAATTAGTTAATGTCTTAGAGTATGCTACTTTGAAAAAGGAGGAAATTATCCTCTAAACATAAGGAGTGCATGAAGCTGATGGATGATTTTAGAGCAAAAAATGAGAAGTTGAAAGATGAACTGCATAACATGTTAGAATCCAAGAATGCATGCATATTAGAAATTGATAGGTTGAAGAATGAAATGAATGTCATGCTAGATTCTAATCGTGTGGATGTTGCTATGCATGATAATGAGCTTAAGTTAATGCATGAAAATGAATCTTTGAAGAAGGAAGTGGATAACCTCAAAGACTCATTGTCCAAATTCATAAAAGGCAAAGAAAAGTTAGATTGTATGCTAGGTGGACAAAAGAGTTCCAATGATAAATGTGGTTTAGGCTTTATTCAAGGAAGTGAAACTCCTATCCAAAACTATTTTTGTAAAGGGTAAAAGCTTAAGTGAAGAAAGTGTACCAAAGTCCTTGTTTGATAATGATGCATCCACATTTAAAGCTCATATTAGCCATCCTTTAAGAATGTTGCATCTTCATCAAAACTACATGCTAAGAAGAGCAATCATGTATTCTTATATGCATCTAAGACAAAAGCTAGAATGGATGTTCTTGTAGAAAAAAATACGCATGATTTCTTTAAGAATGCACAGCCATCTCATGATGCATTTTGGACTCATATTAGTCAAAGAGGTCCTAGACATACTCATGCAACTCATATATGTGCATACAATTATAAGAACACTTCATATTCACATCCTAGGAGGGATTTCCATCAAAGAAGGGACATGCATACATTTAGGCTTCATGATAGGCATCAAGTTAAGTAATTTGAGTCTTTGCATTCTCATACTCATTCTAGGAAATCAAACATATTTCATTCATATTCTACATATAACCTCCATCAAGGAAGTTCATTTAGAGATATAAGACCTAGAAATGAGTTTAAGTCTCATGTTAGGCAAAGTGGTATGATTCATAGGCATAATGACATGATGCATTCTCATAACTCTCATATACATGATTATCATTCTAGTAGAGCTCATTTTGATATGAGAAATGCTTTTAGGCGTCAAGATCATAGTTTCATGACCATATGCATAATGCTCCATATGTTTGTAACTATTGTAGTAGGCTTGGCCATTTGAAAAATTTTGTTTTGATAAACTATATAAGCCTTCTAGTTTGCCAAAGGCCTTAGGAACTAGAAAGGTATCTAACCCCCAAGGACCCAAATTTATGTGGGTACCTAGAACAAAATGAATTTCTTATTTTTTAGGTTAACATACATTTGGTGCTAAATTAGCGTCAAGCTAGTAATTAAGAGAAAGTTGTATCTCTAACTTAAAGTGAAATGTGGAACCATCACCATGAGTCCTCACATGAGCTTACCAAGCAACATTGTTGAACTAAGTGAGGAGTAAAGGATTTGGAATCAAATGGTAATTCAAAAGGAGGTATTTTTATGTCTTTACTTGATAACATCTAGCTGACATGAGCTTTGAATATTTGTGCTTGATTGAGAATGTTGGCCTTACTATAGATGTTTTATATTGAAAACTTGATTACTATATTGAGGGGGAGTCATTGCATGTTAGAATTAAGGGCCATTGAACGTTCATTATTGGAGCCATTGCATATTTGCATAACTGTTTGGAACTAGCAAATTTTATTAAAAGCTATTGCATGTTTAGTATTAAAAATCATTGCATAATTTTTGAAATTTAGTGCACTAAATTGATTTTAGCATATGACTTGTTTTTGATGCATTACTATTTTTTTAAATGGATTGATTGCATAAGTTTAGGAAGAATTTTATTTTCAATTGATACTTTTAATTGGTATTATGTTATTTTCAATTGATACCTTTAATTGGTATTAGAACTTATGACTTTTGGAATTGACACTTTGCATTAAAATTGTTGAATGATTTTTGAAATAGGAGCATTACATTTATTTCAACATATGAATTATTTTGAAAATGATGTATTGAACATGCTTTGAAAAAGTTTGTTGAAATTAGTATCATACTTTGGTTTTGCAATTGGTACCTTAACTTTAAAATTTTCACTTGGTACTATATCTTTGAATTCTCAATTGGTATCTTTTCTCACATTTGATATCAATTAGCATCATACTCGTACTATTGTTATTACTTTTGGTTTTTACAATTGGTATCATTTTTTAAAAAATGTTTACCATATTATTTCAAAATTAGTATCATGTTTCATAAATGATAATCATAATTTACAATTGGTATCGTATTTCAAAAATGATTATCATAATTTACAATTGGTATTTTATTTCACAAATTATTATCATAATTTTCAATTGGTATCATCTTCTTAAATTTGGTATCAATTAGCATAATATTTTTACAATTAGTATCATGTTTTACAAGTGGTATCATTTCTTTTTAATTGGTATAATCTTTGAAATTGTGCATATTTTTTATATAAAAAAAAAGATTTTAAGATAAGTTCATTTCCCTTATGTGATTAAAGGTTTTCAAAAGCATAAATTCAAGGGGAGTTCATCTTCTTGACATATGCAATTGGTTTTATATGATTTAAGAAAAGTTTACATGGTTGATCCATAATTTATATTTACAATGCAAAATATGCGTACCTTGTGTTTTGGTTACATAGTGAATCAATATGTCTTTTGTTGCATAATGTGTGTTTCTAAATCATAACATGTGAAACATGTGATTTTCATGTAATATATCCATAAATATGTGCTCTGATGTTATATATGTATGATGTGTATTTTTAATGTAAAGGTTCATAAGATTTGTTTTTGATTCATAAATATGCATATTATTTATTTTTTTGTATAATGTACATGGTGTAGGAAAATGTACATATTTGAAGCATAGAAAGTACATAATAAATGTGTTTGGTAATGTATTTTATGCATTCATCCCTTTACATGCATAATAGTTCCATAATGCATGATTGAATTTATTTAGGGGTAGCATTATATACAATTTTTATTCTTTTAAGATACATTAATTAAGGATAGGAAGTTTTGAGAATCAGTTACAATTGGTCGATATATTCACTAAACCAATGTGTGAGGATATGTTTTGCATAATAAGCAGAGACTAGGCATGATTGATAGTGGATCTCTTTGATTATTTTATTTTTATGAAAGTTTTGTCCCTCTTATTTTAACGTTTTTTTCATTATTTTTTATGATGTCAAAAAGAGGGAGAAAAGTATGTGATATTCCTTATAGATTGCATATATTGAGGGGGATTCTTTGCATGAACTAAGGGGGAGCATTATTAATAGTTTTTGGCATGATTAAAGATATGTGCTATGAATTTTCCATCTTGAAAGTTTTTTTATTCCTTATATAATATCACATGTTTCGTAATTGTTTTTGCTTTAATTAGTGAAGAACAATATCCAATAAGTAGTTGGAGAGGAGATGTCACTATCTTTGGGGTAGGTGAACTTCTTTAACAAACTGTGTATCTTACCTTCTCTTCTCTCTTTCTTTTTACTTATTACTTATTGTGCATTATAAATTTGACATTCACTTTTGCATACCTCATTAAATAGTTAAGTGTTAAGTTTAAATTCCACAAGAAATTTTTTAACACTTAATTCACCTCTCTCTTAAGTGCCTTTAGGGCTTACAGTTGCATTACTAAATTTAGAAAGATTATTCTAAGTTGTTGTGTAGTTAGGGATAAATTTACGATTGTATTTGATTTGTCTAAAATTAGTGGAAAATTGAACGAATGAGCTTGTTTGTATCTATAGACTAGCATCTTAGATAAACCATAATTTACATGTTTCGATGATCAATTTTAATTCCTTAATTCGAGAAATATCTTTTGCCCAACTCTAATTTTGCTAGTTATATTTTCTATTTGATTTACTGTTTCAAAATCAAGGGATTTTTATTTCTTTTTATTTTCTTCAGTGTAATATGAGAAATAGTGTTCACACTAAATAACTCTCTATAGATCGAACCTGGCTCACCTTACTGTATAGTTAGGTAGATAGGAATTTATTATTTGATAATCAATGAAAGACTTAACAAATTTTTAGTGCTATTTTTAATGAGCTGATGTTAGTATGTTTCATTATTTTTAGTGTTGTTTCATTCTTTATTTATTGACCTTTCTCATCTTATTTTCTATTTTTCATGTCCGTTAACCCCTTAAAACATCTGAGATTTTGATAAATTTCTACAAAGAATAGACGCTCACTTCTTTCTCCATTTAATCCATTTTCACTTGATCTTATTGCAGGTCATACGAGGCTTTAACATTTTTAGTGCATTTAGCATATTCACAAACTTGAGCGCGGTAGTCCATTGCTATTTAAAAAGGGAGCTAAAGACAACTTAGAGGAGTCTCAAGAAGAAGTTAAAGACACGATGGAATAATACCAATGCACTTTAAAGAAGCTTGTGACTTCGACCTTTAACCCTAACTAAAATTGCATCATTTGTCCTAAAAATGAACTTGTGTTTGAGATTAGACTTAGTCTAATTCATGTTTTTCCAAGTTTTATAGGTTCTTAGGATAAAAACCCATTGTCATCTAGCTACATTGCTGACTCCAACAAGATCTTTAAGGAGTTTCATATTGCATGTTTTGAGATGAGGCCTACTGGTGTCATGGCAGATTAGATGAAGTTAAGAGCATTTCCCTTTCATCTTATCGAATGCTACTGAGGAGTAGATGTATGATCTACTAGTTGGATTGATTAACACTTGAGACTAGATGCAATAAGTGTTCTTTGAGATGCACTTTTCAGCATCAAGAGAAAAAAAATCTAGAAGGAGATTTGTGACATTCGGTAAAATAAAAGGGAGTCACTTCAAGAATACTAGAAGTGCTTTAAGAACATATACAACAGTTTCCTTAACCATCATATAAGTAAACAACTTCTTATTCAATTATTTTATGAAGGACTAACGTCTATACACAGGAACATGATAAATGCGACTAGTGGAAGGGAATTAGTCGAGAAGATACTAGCTAATGCAAAAAAGGTTGATAGCAACCATAGAATCCAAATCACAAGACCTATGGAGTAAGAATAACATCCCAATCGCTACACAAACATACTAAGGATGTTGCTATCTCAAACTTGGAGTAGCAATTAGAAAACCTCATATCATTGGTGGAGCAACCTGTAGTCAGAAAGCAGAAAGCCAAAGTATGTGTATTTTGCTTGTTATCTAGTCATTCTACTAATTCATGCCCTACCTTATAGGATGACTAGTAGGCATATGTTAGGGGTTAAATTTATAGTATTTTTATATGTTATTTACTATTAATTTAAACCTATTTTAGTGCTTAAATATTCCATTTATATGTTATTATGTTCACTTTACAAGATGGAGCTTAAAGATGGAGATTGGAGTAAAAAGATGAAAGCTTTATAAAAAGTCAAATTAGAAGTCAACCCATAATGGCACCCTTCCAAAGTCTCGTTATAGGATGAACAAGGTGCTGTTATAGGACGGCAGCATGCCATTGAAGAATGTATAGTAGCCATTTTTGACTTAAATCTTTAACTTTTACGGCTTATCTTTTTCCTCTAATTGCAGTTGATCCATCCCTATATAAAGGGACCTCTCTCAAACATTTTAGGCATCAGTTTTAGGATGAAAACACCTTAGTTTTCATATCAAAGTAGTCTTAGGTTGTTTTTATTTCCAATCTTTTGTAATTTGAGATTTTCAAGTTGTTTGAAGTTCTAGCAATTGTAATCACATAGTTCAGAGTTAGAATACCATCTAAGGATGTGATTAGGTTCATTCTAAACTCTTAATTTTGTGTATTATTATTTTTATTTTTAATTAATCGAAGTATTGTTGCTTAAGTTATATTTATCATGTTCTTTGATTAATTGTTGTGATTAATGTTTAATTTCAGTTAAGTTATTATGCTGAATCTGTTTATAGACGATTAATTATGTTAATTTATGATTATTGCATGATTAGCGAATTAATCTTTGTTTATTAAATGCTTAATGCTTGTTCTGAATTGATCACTTAGGATATTGCCCTCAAATAATCCAGGATTCGATAGTCTCTGCCTAGGTTATTAGAAAAGTCAATAAACAACATGGTTTAAATTAATGAACTAACCAAATATTGGTTAATCATAAGGGTGCAAGTCTTAGATTAAGATGATTTAAGATTAGACTTCCTAAGATTTAAGCCTATTACCTAAGTCTGAGGCATAACCAAACCCCAAGATATGATCAATAGAGATAAGTCAGTGTCTTAACC
>JAOXYD010236505.1:0-17490 GCA_028565735.1 Pinacopodium congolense | reverse complement strand
GATAGGGAGCCGTTTTCCGTTGACTTTTAGATTGAATTTTTACATAACTTTCATATTGTGACTCCAATCTTCATATTTAAGCTCCCTCATACAAAGTAAACATAATAACACATAAATGGAACATTTAAGCACTAAAATGGGGTTAAATTAACATCAAATAACATGCAAAAATACTATCAATTTAGCCTCCATCAATGACAATGCTTAAATCTGAATCAATTTTCATTTTTCTCTCATATGAGAAAATATTGGTGTCACTAATTGCAAAATATATTACAATAATTGATAGATTGTTTAGATTAACATATCATATTTTCCTATTTTAAGTCGAGTGGATCATAAAATATTAGGAATAGTTTGGTTATCATTGTAATTATTTCCATTACATTTCTTATTTTTACTTCTTATGCTACATGTATTAAAGGTCATTTCTACGTATTTAATAAGATTGAGTTATTACTTTTTTCATCTTTTTTCATGGTATCAGAACTATTGGATGTCCATCGTTCATCACTGAGATTTGTTCTTCATTCAATAGTCTTGATTGCTTATATAATTTCTTTTTAATTCCCTATCTTTTTAATTTCTCTTTGTCCTTTTTCTTTACTTTAACTAAGTCATTTATTGGTTTCTTCATCATGGTAACATCCTAAATTACCAACAACTTTCATCCAACTAATGAGTCCCTCCAATGCAATAAATTAGAGATTTATAAAATATTCCAACTTTAATGGATTTAATAGGAACAACTATATGAAATGATCTTAATTTGTTTGCACCTACCTGAAGGTTTAATCATCTTCAAAGTAATGGAAAATTGAGGGATATCCCGGTATTTGAAGCATGGGATGACAAGGATTCCATTACAATGTCTTGGTCATAAGATTATAAGGATCCCAACATTATTGACACATGGATGTTCTTGGGATTAGGAAAGGAAACACAAGTGTTTGTTCATTGCATATACTCAAAGCCTCGTTATTCTGTTTAAGTTTATAAGATCAAAATTAAAATTATTACTAAAGAAGGAGAAAAAAATAGTTAGAGGTACATATACATACTTTAAATCATATAGGAAGAATTGGATAAGAGGGCCACTTTGAAAAACTTCTTTGAAAGAAACCATGTCTACGATTTCTTAGATGGATTAAAACATTAATTTGATTATGTGAGAATGCAAATTCTTAGAGAAAGGGATACTCTTTAATGAGAATCTAAAGGATATTCAAAGGAAAACATTTAATTTTAATCTAATGAGCACTAATAAAGGTTCAATCACAAAGGAAAGAGCTAAGAAGATTAAAAATTAAGTCGATCATTAAAGCCCAGACTACTTAACCTAATTCAACATTAAAGCCCAGACTAGTTAACCTAATTCAATAAGTGGAGTGGTAAAATATTTTACCTTAAAAGTGCAAGATTATTGTTGGTCCTAAATCACAACTAAGAGGGGGGTGAATTAGGTTCTAAGAATTTTTAAGCAAAAAACATAAATTTAAGATTAAAATTAATTTTTAAAAGCTAAATAAATAAATATGTAATAGATAAATGAAATTAATATGTACTTATTGAAAATAAAAAGAAGTAATACAAAAGATAAATTTGATACAAATTACAAACTCTTTTTAGGCTTAAGAATAACCCACTTTTCTTTTTCAAGGCTCAAGAATAACCTATCAAATCCTTTCTACAGACTTAAAAATAACATCTCTTCCTTTTTCTAGGCTAAAAAATAACCTTACAAATTCTTTAATGGCTCAAGAATAACCTCAAGAATAAGGCACACTAATAAGCTCATGGCCTAAAAACTAAACTCAAATATCAACTATTCTCAACACTTGTATATCACCGTGTATACCACTTCTGTCTCGCTTCTCCTCATTCTATCGCTACTCACCTCGATTTATCTATTGGAGAATTAATTTATTTGTACCATTGGATAACTCTTATTATAGTTGGACAAATTTTCTATTCGTTGAGCAATATGACCATTATGAATAATTTGTTTCGAAATCTTCTTTGTTAAGTCAACTGATGGACGTATGTCGTCGACTGATCTTCGTAATTTTTCTTTATTCGATTGATCAGTAGCTTCAATCGATCGAATGATACTAGTTCAGTCAGCTGATCTTCGTATTCAGTCAGTCGATCTCCTTAACACATTCATTCAGTCAATTGATTGCCATTATTTGGTCAACCAATCACCCTTCAGTCGGTCGATACAGTCGACTGATCCTCCCTTTGTCTAGAAATCAAAGTTTTCTTGCTCTAATGCTCCAATTAACCTATCCTTATGCACACTTAAACAAAAATATCAATTACAAAGATGTTGTTGTCATTATCAAAATAAGGTAGAACCTCTTTTGATTCAACGATCTCCCCTTTTTTGATAATGACAAAACTATTTGATATTAGAAGCAAGTAACACATAAATCAAACCACTCAACTATGAAAACATCACAAAACTTATGACTCCTTTCTAATATCACTTCTATCATTCTCCCCATTTTTTTAATCATCATAAAGTTTATAACCTATTACAAAGGGTGTAAAACTTGAATATGAATATAAAATTAGTCACAAATACATATAACATTTACTATTCTCCCCTTTTTATAAAGATTTGATTCCAATAAGCACAGAGCATACAAACAGGATATAATAGTCCTCTTCTAAACATATATTTCAAAAAAATGCTCCCACCTAATAAATCATATCAAGATAACTTTCAAAATAAAATAATATACATATTCAAAAGAGGGATAAAGACAATCAAATCTCATTTAAAAGTTCTATAATCAAATAGTCATCAATATAGATAGTAATTGTTGTAAAAAGTGATTAAACAGAAAAATCACACACTTAAATCCAATTATACCGAAAAGGATACATATCTATACCTGTTGTTAAAAAACATGACATGAAATGCTAGAAGACAAAAACTTGATGATAATTGGTTGAAAACAAAAACTTGATACCAATTATTCTTATCATTCAAAAAAACATTTTTTAAGGTAAGAGATCACTTGTTTACAAAAACCAAAAGTTTAAAAAAAAACGATATGTTGATACCAATTTTAATAAAGACAATGTAAAACAATGAGTGATACCGATCAATTTTATCAAAAATAACTACCACAATACCAATTGTTAATACCATCAAAAATAAACAAAGGAAGCAACGAATCGTTAACATGTACCAAAAATACAACACGTTTTTCTTCTAAAAAGGACACTCCTAAAATTCACTAACAACATCAAGATGCAAGCAAGTTCAAGATACCAATTAAAATTGCTTCATATTTGACACTAATTATTAAAAAATATCTTAAGAGTTTAACTAATCAAGAGCTCTATCAATAATTCCCCCTAAATTTATGCAATAAAAATTTCAATGTAACATATAAAATGTATGAGAACGATCATATCAAATTACTTAACCACAAATGCATTCATGCTTGACTTTCTCATAGAAGAGATTATCAAAATTAAACTCTATTATGCAATTTGGATGAAGCTCCATGCTCCCCCTCACTATGTGAATAATACTTAAAAGTATCATTATAAGATTTGTCTAAAGATTAAAAGTCATGTCACGAATTATTGAAAACTTAATATAGGAGTTCTTAAAATGCATGAAGCCAAAATTTTAAAACTTTAATGAATCTTGAAACCTTTTCTATCAAAGGATTACTACTTTTAAAAAATTAAGGGATTTTAGAAAAACTTCTAAGCCCCCCCTCTCAATAAAACAAATTTTCTAAACAATATGTAAGTGCAAAATTTTAAACTACATGAAAGGGATCAAAATTTTCGAAAAACATGATTATTAAAAATATGTACAAAAGGTTTTAAAACATACGTTCTAGTGAAAAATCAAAAAATTTAATCCTTTAATCATTTAAATATCAAATAAACACTTAAAATGAACATATTAATAGACAAAAACATATACAGAATTTAAGCACATAAAAATAACGTTTAAGAAAGCCCTTTAATGAATATAAACTAGAGAAGCCATTTATAAGGTCTTTAACCTTTACAACCTTTAAACATATCATATATGAACATATGCATCCAGCAAATTGCACAAGAAAATAGAGTTAAAATCTTAGAGTTTCTAGGGTTTAGTCGACCGAACAAGTGATATCTATCAACCGATATACCTGCACACCATATTCGGTCAGCTAAACAACTCATATCAATCTACCCATATACCTGCAAAAACATATGCAATCGGCTGAACACATCCTATCGGCCGATCGACAGTCAAGTATGCAGACAAAATCCTCCGAACAAATAAACAAACACATTTTCAAGAATTCAATTTTTTTAGTTATAATCTAAGTTGTAAGATATCAAGTAATAAACAAATTCAAGTAGATTCAATTATCTAATTTTTAGTCAAAATTGCAATTAATCAAAGTATCACATCGTGCATAATCAAGTAGACAAATATAGGTTTAAGGCGTACCTCCCTTTTAATAATTTAACACCAACTTTACTATTTTAAAATTTTACATCCTTGGTTCAACAATATTGGTGATTTCCTTTTAGTTCTTGAAGGTACCTACAAAATGAATATTTAATGGACTTTTGGTACCCATATCATGTTGGGTCCTTGATAGTTAGTTTTATACTTTTCGTGACCATTTGATAAAACATTTAAACGATCATAACAAATTTGTTGAACATCCCCAAAATGACCATAGTAATGAAAAGTTCATGGTGTATATGCATTCCTATGACCATACCTTGGTTTTGACCCATTGAAACTTCTAAATGCATCATTACAATGATATATTAAATTGTTCCTATATGCATGTCTAGATGTAAATATTTTTCTTTGATGGAAATCTTGTCTAGAATTTTCACGAGACATATTTACCAAAAAATAATGGCCATGATAAACATTTATGGATGCATATATATGATCATGAGGAACATATGAAGTCAAAAGCTTATATGCATCTTTTTGAGGATGTGTATTTACAATGACATTATGTCTATTTTTAGGCACATGTGCATTCTTTCTATATGATGGCTTTGATGTATACAAAAATTCATGATGCTTAGCTTGATGTCTACTAGGTGCATTTTGAACATTCTTAGGGATATATTCATCTTCTAAGTTCTTTACCTTCACAAAAGCAGTCTTTTATTAGATGCCCCATTTTCTTTACTATACCTTAAGCCATGTTTATCATTTGTGAACTTTTGAACACTCGATAAAGTATCTAGTTTTCCTTTTCTCTTTTTTAATTTTTCAAAGGATTCCTTGAGGGATTCAATTTCTTTCTTTAGGTATCTATGTTCATTTACAAGCTCATCATTTTCTTTATTAATCAAGGTCATATCTTTTCTAAGGTCATTATTTTTTGATTTGCACACATTTAATTTATCTAAGGCTTTCTTGTGCTTATCATGCAATTCCTTATTCTTTTTAGTTAATTATTCTATGTGTTCTAACACTTCTTCATGCTTATAATCACATTCATCTTCACTAGGTGGAGAACATACCTCGTTGTGCACCATAAAACACATGTTCGCTACTTCTTCTTCTTCAGAATCACTAGACTCTGACCAAGAGGCTTTCAATGCTTTCTTTTTCTTGAAGTCTTTTCCTTCTTCTTCTTGTAGGTGGGGGCATTGCAATCTCAAATGTCCTTTTACACCACACTCAACACATGTTATGTTAGATAACTTTTATTTTGAATAAGTACCTTTTTGACGCATTGAGGCAATTCGCATGAACTTCTTTATCCTTCTTGTGATAAATGTGAGCTCCTCGTTTTCGCTTCCCACTAAGGATTCTTTATTGTCGCTTTACACTTTTTTATTTGCTTTAAATGCCGTATTTTTCTTTTTTGACATCTCTTATTCCTCTTTGATATTTTTCATCCTCATCTCATATGTTAGAAGTGAATCAATTAGTTCGTCAAGAGGAAGAGTGTTGAGATCCTTAGCCTCTTGTATTGCTGTCACCTTTTTTTACCATGCCTTTGGTAGGGACATTAAAAATTTCCTACATAACTCAACACTCTCTAGGTTTTACCTAGACCTTTTAGCGCATTAATAGTATTATTAAAATGAACATGCATTGAAGAAATAGTATCATTATATATCATATGAAAAAGTTCATAATCATGAGTAAACATATATATTTTGGTCTCCTTAACTTGATTGGTACCTTCATGTGTAATTTCAAGAGTATGCCATATATCATATGCAGTTTCACACATTGTAATCCTATTTTATTCCTCCATGCTTAAAGCGCAATACAAAATATGCATAGCCTTCCTATCCAAAGATATTGACCTTTTTCATCTAGCTTCCACTCATTCTCTTTCTTTAGGACTATTTCATTTCCTATGAGTTTGGTAGGCATTGTAAATAGTTGAGTTACCATTGTCTATTAATCAATATTTTCCCCCGTCAAGTAACATCTCATCCTATTCTTCTAAGACATATAATTGTTACCATTAAAGTTATGTGTTCTATGTGGATTATTCCCATCTAAGCTATATGAAGAACCTATAAAATTCATGAAATGTCCCATTTGATCTTTCCTCACAAATTAGTTAGAATTTACACTTAAGACAAGACCTATGCCCTGATACCAATTTTTTGTCCTAAATAGCACCTAAGAGGGAGGTAAATTAGGTTTTAATAATTTTTAAGTGAAAAACCCAATCACAAGATCAAAAATATTTTACAGAAGCTAAATAAATAAATATGTAGCAGATAAATAAAGTGAATTTGTAGTTAATGAAAATAAAAATAAGTAATACAAAAGATAAATTTGATACAACTTACAAACTCCTTTTAGGCTCAAGGATGACCCACTTTTCTTTTTCAAGGCTCAAGAATAACCTTTCCTCATTTTTCTTAAGCTCAAGAATAACCTATCATCAAGGCTCTTTCCCTTTTTATTGGACCTCCATTAATGTTCATTATATTAAATTTTGTTTTGTTCTTTTAACAGCCTTTAGATTATCATCAAGGAATATCCCTTTCTCTATGAATTTTCACTCTCACGTAATCAAATTAAGGTTTTAATCATTCCAAGAAACCATATACATGGTTTCTTTTAATGAGGTTTTTGAAAGTGGCCTTTATCTAATCCACTTCTTGCTATAGGATTTAAAGTAGGTTTATAAACCTCTAACTATTTTTTCTCCATCTTTAGTAATAATTTTAATTTTTATCTTATACACTTGAACAGAATAATAAGCCTTTGAGTATATGCAATGAAAAAACACTTGTGTTTCCTTTCCTAATCCCAAGAACATGCACGTGTCAATAATGTTGGGATTCTTATAATCTTATGACCAAGACATTATCATGGAATCCTTCTCATCCCATGCTTTAAACATCGAGATATCCCTCACTTTTTCTTTACTTTGAAGATAATTAAACCTTCCTTTACATTTTAAGGTAGGTACAAACAAATTACGATCGTTTAATATAATTGTTCCCATTAAGTCCATTAAAAGCTTGAATATTTTGTAAATCTCTAATTTGCTACACTGAAGGGACTCATTAGTTGGATGAAAGTTGTTGGTAATTTAAGATGTTACCATGATGAAAAAACCAACAAAAGACTTAGTTAAGGCAAAGAGAAAGGACATCGAGTATGGCAACCTAAAGTAACATGTGTAAAGATAATTAATTAAAAATAAATTGTAGAAGCAATCAAGACTACTAAATAAAGAACAAATCTCAATGATTAACGCTGGACATCTAATAACTCTGATACCATGTAAAAAGATGAAAGAATGTAATAAGTCGATCTTATTAAATATGTAGAAATCACCTTTAATATATGCAGCATAAGAACTAATACTAAGAATTGTAATGGAAATAATTACAATGATAACCAAACTATTCCTGATATTTTAGGATCCACTCCACTCAAAATAGGAAAATATGATATGTTAATCTATACAATCTATCAATTATGGTAATATATTTTGCAATTAGTGGCACCAATCTTTTCCCATATAAGAGCAAAATGAAAATTGATTCAGATTTAAACATTGTTATTCACAACCTTCATAATGCTACTATCTTCGTCCAAGAGTATAAAATCACCAGCATAAAGAAACCAGCAATCACTACTGTTAAGCTTCAGTATTTCAGCTAGAAGTAAAATGGTATTATAAGGAGTATAATACCAAAGTTGTAATATACTCTTTAGCTTCTAAACCTTTAATAAAGACATAATCATAAGAGTTAAAGGAAGAAGGTAACTCATCATCATTTGACAGGAAGCACATTCAGTTTTTAATTCACTTGTGTCATCCCAAGTTATTACTTTTAATGCCTTTTTCATCTTCTTTTTACCTCTTCTATTTTTTGTTTGTTCTCTAATACTTATCATCATCTTTGAATAAAGGTCAATGTCATTTTATATAGCCTGGTTTCTATATTTGTAATAAGAAATATTAGCTAATGTACAGATAAAATCAAATTTATCGACCTTTTATTCCTTTTTCCATGAGAAACTTTTCCTCCTTATAAACTTTTGAATTTATTTGTGAGTAATGCAATTTCTTCCTCATAAATACTATTTTTAGATGGTTCGACATCACTTGACTCTTCTTTTAAAGCTTGAATAATGATATATCTAACAATCAATTTAAAAATAAAATCAGGCCATAAGCTCTTATATGAATAGAGCAAGCACATTGGTACTGTTGAACAAGTGAAGAAGAAAATGCGGTAGTTGGTGGCATAGATCACACACAAACTTTTATATTGATAATATTTGGGTATATTAACTTGGAATAAATATTTTGTGAAATAAAGCATTGTTAAATGTACATAAGGGGAGAAATGATTTAAAGATTGTTTGTGATGCATATTTCTTATAAAAAAAGAAAGTAAAACATCTGTATTTAACAACATCATTTTTCCTTTTGGAAAAAGTTCCGTTTCACGTTAGAAAAATGAGGAGATGAATGGATGGGAATAATGGCACCTTTTTACTCCATTACAAGTATGCCAACTTATTTTTTCCCTATTTTAGACAAAAATAACATTATGCATGAAGTAAGGGGAAGTATCCATTACATATTACTTCATATTAGAAGAGACTTGGGAATGACTAATGGAAATTCAATTCGATTAAAGGCTAAATTTATCTACATATATATTTTTTGATAGTTTTAAAAGGGGAAGAAGTTTAGAATTATTATACATAATTATGCAAGTAAAGCCCAATTCATGCATAAATTAAAAGGGAGTTAATTTTTCATAATGAGTAAAATGTTTGTGATCAATTACATGTTTGGCTTTCTAATATCACATGCCTTGTCATAATCAAAAAAGGGAAGATTATTAAATTAAGGGAGGTATCAATAATACTAATGATTACCTTATTTTTTTATGTATTAAAGAAATAGCAATGTGAAAGATCAAGTTCAATAGAAGGAGAAAGTTAAAGGATGGAGAAAATGAGAAATTGTGGCACATTTCCAATTCAAGTGAAATCAAGTTTTCAAATGAAGGATGAGATCAAGACTAAGAAATTTAAGGTTTAATAGGTTAATTAATGTAATTTTTGTATTTGGTAATTTTAGAAGCTTTTCATGCATTTCCATTACTCATAGGTTAAAAATCTATAAATCATTTCAAAGGTTAAGATTAAATTAAGGTTTTTCATTCAAAAATATTTTCTGGATCATTAAAATTTTTTAAGGAATTTTGAAAAAATGTTTGATACAAGTGTTCATCAAAATAATGGATTTATAAGTTTGAAAAACATAGAAAAATGTTTCAAATGTGCTTCTAGGTATATTGGTGGATTAGCATGGTATATTGGTCTACTAGCATGGTATATTAGTTAACCTGTGTGTTATATTAGTTGGTTGCCTTAACAAATTTTTAAAAAAATTAGATAATGAGTTTGTAACATGTAATTGTTCAGTCTATTAATTGACTTGTATAGTATAGTGATCGATCAAGGTCAGGCTCGAGCCGACCATTATCTCAACAAGGCTAAAGAATTTTAAAAAGTAAGTTTGTAATATGTTACTAATTAGTGTATTGGGCAACAAGTATGGTAGAATTGAGAAATAGTAAAGAAATAAATGAGCACATTTATGAATGGTTGTTGAATTCATTATTTCATATTGAGTAGTTAAGCCTTAGAACATTGTTGTGATCAAGTAAAATATTGTAAGTTTTTTACTATCTTATAGGGCTTGGTATTAAGTTCATTTGAGAAGTTACACTTCACCTTGGTAAAAAGATTGTAAAGGTTACTTTCACTTTAGAATGGAGATTGTACAAGGTTCTTCTTTTCCTTTAAAGAAGATTATATGTAAAGAGGTTTTTTTTATGTCATTGGAAGAAGATTATAGTTAATTTCCAATAGTGATCTAGAGAGTGGACATAGGCAAGGGTTATTTTTTAAACCATTATAAATCAATTTTCATTTTTTCCTTATACAGTTTGTTTCATATATAATTGTTTACTGGATATTAAATTATATTGACATCATTGTAATCATATTACAATCTCTGCTAGGTGAATTTACAAAATTTCAAAAACCTTAGAAATTTGATACCATTTAATTAACCCGTCAGGTATCATTAAAAACCAATGAAGATAACATGTACGTCCTATGGCACCCAAGAGAAGTGGTGAATTAGGTGTTTAAATATTTATTACTAAATTAAATAAACTAAGCAAGATTCAACTATATGAAACACTAAACCAAATTCAACCTATAATGATATGATATGCTTACGATAAAATGAATCAAATTCAATCAAATATTTAAAAAAACACAATTGCACAAATATAAAGAGGATAAGAAAAGATAGGAACATCTAAATTTATAGAGGTTCATCTACACCAATAATAAACTACGTCCTCTCTCTAACTATTTTTTGGAAATTTTACTAAAAACCAATCTTACTTTAAATAAGTGAAGAGTAACCCTTACAATCTTGTTTTTCATAAAGAGGGTGAATAGTAATCCTTTACAATCTTGCTTCAAAGGTAAAGAATAACCCAATAATCTTTTTTACAAGGGTCAAGAGGAACCCACATAACGTTATTTAATAAGGGTCAATAGAAACCCAATACAATCTTACTTAAATGGTTGAAGAGTAACTCTTTCAATCATAACCAAAATATACAATTTTTGGGTCCCCAAAACAAGCCACATACTTAAGGTACCTAATCCTTAATTCAAGCCTATATAGCTTAATAAAAACTTGATCAAATCAATACTCAAATGGGATTAGAATGCAACTTATGCAATATGGAAATCAATGCATTCCTTAATACTCATATATACCATAAATAAATCCAGTAATCATAATAACTCAAATCTTATTTTCCATAGGTCAAGAGCAACATAAAAAATCTATTTTAATGGCAAAGATCAGGCCTAATCACAATTATCAAACCATAAAATCAAATCCCTAACTTTTGTAATAAAAAAACATCTTTATGATATTTCAATGAAGCGATTATAATAAAAATTAACTATACAACCTTTAGAGATAATTAAACAATATGGAAACTCTCTTAACACCTCCAAAAATCTTTAATAAGTTGATTGATGGAACAAAAATGAAATTAAAGGATCAAACAATCATATTTAAACAATATGAACATAAGCTATCAAATTATGTAGTATTTATGTTCTAGCCTAGAAACAAACAATCTTAACCAATCAAAAGATGCAAAATAAGCACAAAGAGCCTAATAAAATCTTAACTAAACTCTTAAAAATAGATTGCAATAATAAAAATTAATTTAGAGCATGAAACAAATGGATTAAATAAAGAACAGCCTAAGAACTATCAAAGCAGGATAACTTTAATGTGTGTACTTTTGTGAGCTTGAAACTAATGAAACAATCATTTAAAAATTCAAATGAAAGCTCGGCGAAACTCGTCTATATCTAAACAAAGAGAGAACAACAATTTTGTAGCGTTAGAAATGGATTTAAATCAAGAAATTTGAAGGTAAATGGAGAAGAACATCAATAAGTATCAATATAGCAATATTTCATTTTCAGCTTAAAAATAAATGATTTCAATCTCTCAATAGGCTCACAATAAACATTACAATGCTACTGAAGCCTTAATATATCAGTGAACAACAAATTAAAACAATAAAAATGAACTTAAATGGAGAAGTTGAGAGATTGAATTAATAGAAACTCAAAACACTCAAAAAACTAAATAAGTGCACTTTGTAAGTTTGATCTTTTATAAAATGGCATAACGAATATTATGAAAGCTTTAGAATGTCTATTTATAATTTTAAGAGGTAGTTAGAGATGTTAGAAATAGAAACTAGTTATTTAGGATACACAAGGTTATTGAAACCTAAAAACCAAAACTAGTCGTTACTTGTTAGAGACCCTAATGACGGTTCTTAAAAATTTCAACAGCGTCGTCGAAGTCTTGAACAACCACCATTAAGCTTATAACAAATCGCAGGTTAAATGACCCTCTTGAACATATTAAAAACATTTTTTAAAAACCTATATACAAATGTTCAAGTAAATATGAAATGCAAATGTGAGAGCCCTTTCAAGCATTGATAAAGATCAAGGAAACTTACACACTTACCTCAACTAATCAGCCTTAATATTCTTCTCTTGATCTTCCCTTGAAACCTTCAATGCTTGCTTCATTCTTTATTTTCTTTATAAAGGCTCTTCTACCTCGGCCTCTAACACATGTCCTTGCACGTTTATATTTTCTTATCTTTCTAATACATCAAAAACTAAACCATTAGTAATAAAAATATTTTAATGGCATCAAAACAAATGATTGGAACCTCCCATGATTCAACATAACCATTAATAAGTGAGTTTCTAACTACAGTAGGCTAAGCATCACCGTATAGGTCCATGAATAGATAAAATGCTATAATGTGCATCAAGTGCCTTGGAATTACTCTATCCAATAATGATAACTAAAAGGCAATCCAAATTTAGGGACATGGTAATTCTACCTAGATATAAGAGGAGGATAACCTAATTATCAAAAACATAATTAAGCAAGGGGCATAAACAAAATTAGAAAAGACTAAAATTTTAAGGACATAGGATTTGAAAGAAAAGGGAAAACAAAATCAATAAATAAATCCCCAAAATAAGAGAATTCTTTAAGCAAGTAGTATATGTAGAAGAACCCATATAGTTCAACATGCTCATGACAAAAAAAAAAATGTCTTTCATTGTCGACAATCAAAAAAATACTAGCCAATGTTTGAAAAATAAACTATTTACTCAAGCACATGAAGGAAAACTAGAACTTCCTTTAAGACCAAATAAAATAAGTTGTTAAAGAAGAAAAAGAAAATAATAATTGACACAAATAAAGCACATAAAGCTGTATAAAATATAACTTTTAATATGGAGATTAAAAAGACCAAAAAAATGAAGGCAGTGATGAGGACTCCTCTTGCTTTAGGAGCAAAATTTTCTTAATGATTTATTTTCAAGGTTTATTTTGTGAAATGAAAATATAAATTTTTTTTTGGGAAAAAAGAGTTCCAGTAATAAACATAGATGTTTCTACAATTATGTCAATAATTCTAAGGCCATTTTTTTAGGGAAAGTATGTGAAAAATTGTTATCCTTTATCTTAAACATAATATACAATTATAAGTACGAAAATTTCAATGCTCATCTATCATTTATTGGAAGCAAATAAAATGGAAATTCCATGCATTTACGTTTGGTTTATGTTTTAAAATTATCGGTTGTAATATTCAAGGAAAAAGTGGTAACAATTCTTATATTAAGGCATAAAAAAATGTATACAACGAACACATGCACATTGTAGCCTTCATCCATAATAAAAAAAATCACTACATATGTTTATAATTGTTATAGGAATAATTATTTTTTAAAAAAAGCATGGCTCATACTTCATTTTCTTATGGACTATGTTTTCATCAAATATGCATTTATTTTATAATTCACATATTTCCTTAGTATAATTCCTTTAGCTAGTATTGTCATTAGCCTTACTAGGAAACACAGTGCTATTGAAGTCACCTAAAATCATCCATGGGCCATTAATAGTTCTCTTCAGGTTTTCCAGCTTCCTCAATAGTTGCACTTGTTGGAAATTTAGGTTAGAAGTATAGATAAAGGAAACTTCAGTCTTAAATTGCTCTTATTTAAAGATGATTTTCAAATGAATCATTTGGTCATCAATAATTGAATGAATAATCTATATGTAATCCTTGACATAGGCCACAATAATTATACCATTGTAGTGATGTTGTTGGTTAGATATTGCCTATCGATGATCATTAAAAAAGCTAGTTTAGTACTTGTAGACTGCTTAATCTTATTATCTAAAAGGCTTATCAAACTAGGCTTAATGTCTAAAATAAAACTTCAAAGAGTTAGTTATTAGAGGGCGATTAATACCCTTAATATTCCAAGCTACTATAGTTATTAGCATCGCAAGTAAAGGTTATTAGCCTTCTTCTCGCTCCCTTTCCTTCTACCCACTAGTTTAGAGCCTTCCACAACATTCTCTTCTTTTCTCAATTTCCATCTCCCCTTCCTCTCCTTCCTTACTAGTTGCATTTGCTTGTGAGGAGTCTTCTTCCTTTGCATAAGATCATGTTATCGTATCAACTCTATTTTCCCTTGAGTTCACGATTAGGATTTTTTGCTATGGGGTATTCTGGCTTTTTTCTTTGTCCTCATAAGCTAGAAGAGGCTGGTCCTCTATTCCTTCTTTGTTTGTTTCCCTGTCCTTAACTGTAACTTGTCTGTTAGATTCAGGGAGAACATTTCCAATATGTACTTAGACCTCCTATTTATCTTTCTTCCCAACATTATTTTCTCCATTAAGGCAGTTTCTACTTCCTGTCTTATTAGGAAATTCACCTCATTATACTACCTTTATTATTGTGGTTGGATTCCCTCAAAGGGATCTAGGCATGGACAAGGTAGATTATACTTTTACCTGTCTACCTTGTTTATAAGCAAACTTAAAAAGAAACAGATCATTTAGCGTAACTTCCATGAGTACATATTTATTCCAGTGCTTGACTGCCCATGCTTTCATGAGTTGATATGCAAGTCTCTTATTAAAGAAGAAACCCATAACATATGTGTTCCATTTTGCTGCTCCCTGTTGCAACACCTCTGCAGGTGGGGTGACCTTGCCTCCTTCAACATCTGGGGAAATGACCTTGAGCTTATCCACAGGGTAAATGTCCCCACCACTTGGCAGTATGAAAGTCTTTGTTTGGATGGGGGGAGGGCTCAGTCTTCTCAGATAGTGGCCTAACCTGGGGCACCATAGGCTGCTATGTATCGCTCTTTAAAGAACCTGGAGGGAACTCAACCCTTAAACATCATATGGAAAGGAAGGGAAAAGCCGGGTTGAAGGGAAGGGAGGGAAGGATGCCTAACTAGTAATAGAAAGATCTATCTAGGCATAGATAAAAGAATGATGGAGAGGGATCCAAAATAGGAAAGGTGGGAAAGGGGAAGGGGGAAGTGAAAGAATATGGAAAAATAGGCTATTAGCAGAAAGAAGATCAGGAAGAAAGGGAAAGAAAAATCAATAGGGAAAAGATCCCAAGTCGAGAGGGAGGGCTTCTAACTAAGGTTACCCTCCTCTGACTAGATAGAAGCAAGACCCTCCCTCTCTACTACCATTTTTATGATTTTAACTTTCATAGACTAGAAACAACCTAGAATTTCCTTATCCCTATGTTATTATCCGCGTAACAAGACAATCATGTTATCTAAAATTAACAGTCTCTTATTAAAAAATTGTTATGTTAGTTCAAATTTTCGACACAACTCAAAATATAAGAAATTTTGGTGAAATTAAAGTAATTGGTTGGTCGCTATTAGTTATATTGGGAGAATTGAAACATGTAGCATTTTTTATGGTGTCTAAAGGTGAAAATGTAAATGAAGCACTTCAGAAGTAGGATGATGCAAATTAAAACCTCTACATTAGATGGCTTAATTAGATCAAGTCCATAGTATACTCATCCATTGCCCTATCTCTACAGTATAGGTTCAAGAATTTGAACCTTAGTACCTCTTGAGTTACAAAGGAGATGAAGTAATCCATGAACTTCTCCCTAAACTACGACTAAGTTATGGAAACCAAATATGGAAAGATATGTTCTTGATACCAATCTTTGACTAGTCCCTGCAAGGACATCTCTATTAGACCTACCAACTATGCATCAAAACAATGTAACCTTCTACTTCTCATCTCCACCTTGTCAAGGAAGTTAATGGCCTCCCTAGGTTTGGTTTTGTCGAACTCTAATAGATGAAACCTAGACGAAACCTTGAATATACCATTGACAATGACATATATGATCTCTTTGATTTAAGGATTACAACTAGTGGTGGAGCTTATTGTTGCTATTGCTGCATCATCATCATCACTATTTATGACATCATTATCATTGAGTTTTTAATCATGACATTATTAGCTTTTATCCCTACCAGAAATGCTTGCATGTCAAATATAGGTGCTTTAGGAACTCTTTGTGACACGTTTGAATCTTTATAGTTACCTTTCAAGTCCTAGTCATCCTGCACCTACCGTGCCTCCTAACTGAAGCAATAGGGGCAGGTGCCTCATCTTAGGTCGAGGCTTCATTGTGAACCTCCTGATTAAGTAGAGCAAGAAATCGAGACGTTTGTTCATGCTGAAAATGGAAATAAAAGATTGGTCAATATGATCAATTAGAATAGATATTTATTTTGAATTAAAGAGTTAATTCAAAGATGAACTAGGTTCCCATATGTCTGCATTAATTAAAAAAATCTTAGGCCATAAATTTGTAACCTATGCTCTGATACCAACTTTGCTACAACCTAAAATAGGTACGTGACCAACATGTGGAACTTGAGGTCCAAAACCCTTAGATCACATGCAAGCTTGCTACTAACAATAAAAATAAGTTAATAATCCAAGAAAGATAAATAATAGCATGGTACACATAAAGACAATATAATATATAATAGAGGTACAATAATATTAAATGCGTTATAAGGGAAAATTATAATATACTAATTCCTGTCAATACAGATGCTAGAGTACAAATACATATGAAAATAAACATAATAGAAGTAAGTAGGCTATAGCCAACACGTCTTAAGGATTATTGTTGCAAAGTCCATAGTGGCTGACCTAGAAAAAATAGAATTTGAGGGAGTCAGATCTTGACGAATAAGCTTACACCACCCTACGATACCTAATGTCATGCTCATACACAATAATGCACTAATACAAAAAGATGTACATAAGCATGCTGAATGTTTAATTACATAAAATACATAAATAATCATAGAGAAGGAGTATCTGTAGGACCCTAGTTTCCAAAGGAAAATCCTCACAATATTAAATCTTTAATGGCTATGAAGAGTTAAGCATCACCAACAATCCAACCATACTCTTATACTCATATAGCTATAAGGCTCTCTTAATTCAAAGGAGCTGTGGAGAGCTA
>JAOXYD010236495.1:0-17490 GCA_028565735.1 Pinacopodium congolense | reverse complement strand
GATCAAAACACCTCAATTATTTATATAAAAATAATTTTATTTATTTATTTATTTATGTTAAAAATGTTTGTATTAAAAATTAAAAAAATTTACAAAACATTTCTTAATGAAAATTTTTAAAACTAAAATTTTAAATTAAAAAAAATTAAAAATGAAGACGTGAGTCACTACAACGACAATGAGTGTTATACATTTTTATTTCTTCACTTAATGTTTTTATTTTTATTTTTATTTTATTATTTTCATTAATTTTTTTCTTTTTTCTTTTCTTTTTTTCTTATTCCTTTTTTTCATTTTACTTTTTATTATTTTAATTTTCCTTATTTTTAATATTATTCTTTTTTTCCTAAAACCCTAATTTTTTTCTAGCCTTCTCTGCCTAAGTGCTACCTGTCCTCTTAATTTAATTTAATTTAATTATTTTTTATGATATTATGCTCTTAGTTATGATTTTGTTAAGTTTTTATGATTATTATTGCATTTTCTTTTGATCTTTACGTTATAATTGATTATTGTCTTTTAGGATTTCTAAATGTTAATAAGTCAAATACAAGCTTGGGTTTATCTCTTGTGATTGTTGGCTTAGTGGATGGAACCAAAGTATATCCCTTTTCTCCAAAATCTTCAAGTTATATGGATTGGAATAAATTCTCTCAAGCCATGGCTACATGTTGACTTCAATTTTAGGGGAGTTTTATTCCCTTTCCCTCTTCTTCACTTAAGGTACATTGTGTCTTTTAATCCTCCGAATTGAGGACAATTTAAGTTTAACTGTAGGGGAAGATGAACTTAAACATACTTGTTCATTTATTTACACACTTGAATTGTTGTGAGTCTAATATGAATGAGTTAAGTACCCACGTTTGATTAATTAAAATTAGGAGTTGATTATTAATAATGGTATTTTAATTCAATCGAGGTTGTTGATTTTGTGAGCATTAAGCAATTCTTGACTGATTGCTAACCTAGTTCTTTTTTTTTATTTTACTCTGTGTGATTGCATGTGTTTTGGGTGACCTTGGTGTCTCAAGTTTTTAATATTGTTACTTATGGCTTGTCATGTGAATTTGGAATAGTTTGTAGTTTAATCAATGAAAATTTTATAGGTACTTAAATAAATTGAGAAAAAATAATCACTCTGCAAGCTTTATACTGATAAAAGGTTGAAGTTCATGAGTAGA
Source organism: Pinacopodium congolense (assembly GCA_028565735.1). Classification (NCBI taxonomy): domain Eukaryota; kingdom Viridiplantae; phylum Streptophyta; class Magnoliopsida; order Malpighiales; family Erythroxylaceae; genus Pinacopodium; species Pinacopodium congolense. The sequence goes on along the minus strand of JAOXYD010236495.1, from coordinate 16,309 downwards.
GCTAGTAGCCATTTGTGATTGTGAGCTGACTGAGGAACTTGGAGTGTTCTCAACAACATATTCACCTTCATTTCAAAAGGTCAGATGACATTGCAAACAAGCCAAAAAGGGTAACTAAGTTCCATCAAGACATGGTGAACCCTTAAACCTTTCTCCAATTCAAAACTTAAGTTGTGCTTTGTGGTTATTGCTATATACTTGAACAAGTTTGCAAATGATCCATATAAAATAACTTAGATGCTTGACATTATACATTAAAGGTTACCTATTTACTAACAGTGAGATTGTGTGAGATAACAAAGTTTTTGTCATGGAAGATTTGGGGTATGGGAGCTAGATAAAAAACATTGATTGATATTTGTTTTTAATAAATAAACTTTCAACTCTTGATCAATGCTATTTTAAGTGGATGTTTAAATCGTTGCTTGAGGACATGCAACAGTTCTAGTATAGGGTATTTGATATCACCAAATTATACATCTTTTAGGCATGTATTCATGATCATTACTTTAGGTTTAAGAGGAAATTCCACATGATTTTGTGTGCATATTGGATTAATTCTTGAATAAGATGCTTCTTATGTTACTTTTGATGACTATTCAAGTTGTATAGAACTGTCATGGACATTTTAAGTCACTTTTGGATCTAGAAGAGGTGTGGGATCAATTTTAGGACTTAGAGCATCAACTTAGGAAGCTCCACACCAAATATCAAAGTTATATGACCAATTATTGAGATTGTGTACAAAGAAAAGATCATAATAAATTAAGCTGGAAAACAGATTTTGAATGGCTGACTAATGGAAGGCATTAGGTGTACTTATAGAGCTCCTAATGCGACTAAATGTTACAGAGTCTTAGAACCACATATGAGGAGCTTACATACCAAATGTCGTGACAATTGGAGTTTTTTAGACAAAGATATAGTAAAATTATCGAGCAGTGCTGAAAGATAGAAAAGCTAACGTGGCAAGTTAGTGGGGTTACATGTTTAATTTCGTTTTATACTATTTTGGACATCAAAAGACATCAATAAACCCTAGCAATCACGCTTCTAAACTTAGGGAACATTCAAGACAAAAATAAAGAGTTTTGGAAGAGGAAAAATGTGTGGAAACTCAAGAACAAGGAAGACAATCAAGATTCAAGAAGTGTTGTCCAGATTTTCCAGTCAAGGGGGATTCACCAACCTCACTAATTCAGCCTTCTTTTACTTTCCTTTTGATGTCTAATCTGAATACTATTTGTTTTAACATGATTATGGATTGCTAAATCTTATAGTATAATTGGTATTGATCATATGAGGATTGATTCTAGACACCTAACAATCTAAATTGCACTTTTTTAAGGTAAACGAAAATTATAGAAACTGAAAATTAAGCTAAACTAACAAAACTTGAATAAATTTAATCGTAGAAGAAAGCAAAACATAGAAGATGCTCAACAGTGGAGACTTAGGGGTTGTTCTATCCTTGTTTATCTTCCTTTTACCCTCTTGATTTAATTGTGTTTGATTCTAAATATCTAATTGTTGGTTACCCTCTCTCGATATTTAGCCAACTAATCCTAATTGAACTACTTAAAATTTAAATTATAACCTCTCGGTTCATAACATTATTCCTAAATAATGCAATTAGATTTGAAGCAATCCTAAGGATAATTAACAAATAATTAAGATCTCCCTTCAATCACCTATTATTCAATTCATTGCAAGTCCTTTAAGTTACCATCTCTCTCTATTTTAAAGTAATTATAAGTTCAACAATTAACACAACAACTATCTCAAATAAATTAAAACAATATCTCCATTCGAAGTGATTAGAAGTTCAAAAATTAACACAAATAACTATATATTAAATTAATATGGTAAAATTTGGATAAACAATTAAAGAACAATCCCTAAACTAGATTTAGCAATCCATAATCATGTTCAAAAAAACAATATTCAAATTAAATCTTGATTGTCCTTCTTGTTCTTCAGTCTCTTCACGTTTTTCTCTTTCAAAAACCCTATATTTTTTACTTAGATATTCCATATGGTAAAAATGGTGGCTTTTAGGGATTCTTCACATCTTATATCGTCTAAATAACTTAAAAATGGAATTGAACATGTCACTCCATATCATCCCACCACATAAGCTTTTCCAACTTTAACCTCTGCTTGGTTTTTTCTCTATATCTTCATATATAGACCTCTAAATGTCATGAAATTTGATATGTAGGCTCCTCATATGTTTTTTTAACACCATGTAGAATTTCATGACATTTGGAGCTCTATACATGCATTTAATGCCTTTAAAAATTCAGCTATACCAAATATGTTTCTTCGGCTCAACTTGTTTTGATCTTTTCTTTATGCACTCTTCATGACTCATCATAACCTTGATATTTGGTATCAAGCCTCCTAACTTGATGCCCGAACTCCTCAACTTGATTCCACATCTCCTCTAGGTCCATAGGTGCCTCCTAAGTTAATTACACCTGAACTTGCATTAGATGTTCAAACCAAAGTGATAGAATTCTTACCTAAGATCAACAAACATCACATTAAAGTACTTAAACATCATCAAAACAATAGAATAACATCAAACTAAGTCTAAATCTTGAAGTTCTCATCCAAAACATGCATACTAACATATTAAATCACTATAGAATTAACTTCTAGTTAAACTCTATTAATTGGTTCTTCGCAACCACTAGTTATCACTTCATTTAATTTCATTTTACTATTGAAGATTAGACAATTTACCCATTGCATGTTACTAGTAGATCAATACAAAAAATTGGTCACTCTTGTAAAACTCTGCACACTAGTTAACCACTTGAACACTTTGGTCGACTAGTCCCCTACACAGATTGGTTCTTAATACTTCAAACCATATTCAGCCACATTCAAATCAACTCAAAAAAATCTCAACATTTCAAAAAACTTTCTTAACACCCCCACATAGACACAAACATTAAAAAAATTCTCCAAAATCATTTTTATGAATTAAAATGATTATTTGAAAACCATTCCATACTCCATTCCTCTTAATTATACAACTTTAAACAAACTGAGAAATGTAAGACTGCATCAATAATTATAATAAAAAGTTATTTAAATCTTTTCCATTTCTTCTTTAAATAGTCTGTTTAAGTTCAAAGATGCCACAACTCATCTTTTCATCATTTTTTCAACATACCTAACTTTTCAAGATATCAAACAAAAAAAATCATAGTAACAAGATGTTTTGTCAGCATTAAAACTAAGTGGAACCACCCTAGTTCAATAATCTCACCCCTTTTTGATGATTTCGAAACCAAGAGATATTACAACCAAAAAACCTAAACAAACATCAAACTTTCCAATACAAGTAAAGTTCACTTAATACCACTTTAAAAATTATTTAGAAACACCCCACCTTTATACAATACTACAAGTAACAAAACAACCAATTTACCACAAGAATACCATAATTAGATATCCAAATTTATTCAAAACTCAATATCATCATATTTTACTTACTTCTCCTAAATTGAGCATAACTGTAGCAATAACATCAAAAAATTCATATTTTATAAACTAAAATTATACAATTTAAAATTTAAAAATCAAATTTACAAACTCCCCATAGATTGATTAAAATTCATGACTTCTCCTAAATTCATGTATTTCAACTTATTTTACTAACAAACTCCTCCTAAATAAAACATCATATCACATTCATATTCTCCCCATTTTTTTAATGATCAAAGAGGTTAAAAAAAGAATGCAAGTAAATAAATATAATAACGAGAACACATAAAAATTATAGCAATCTAACATCTATCATGTCTAACTCTCTTATAATCAAGCAAAACATATCATCATTCATTTGTTTAGTAAAAACATCAGCTAATTGATGTATTATATCAACAAACTCTAATTAGATCTCCCTATTTTATACATGATCTCTAATAAAGTGATATCAAATATCTATATGCTTAGTCCTAATGTTAAATGGGATTTTTAGTTTAAAAAATTACACTTGCATTGTATACCTAATAGGTATCTAGCTAAGTTCATTACCATAATCTCCAAGTTGTTACCTAAGCCATAGAATTTGTATACAATAACCACCTATAACAACACATTTGTCTTTTATAGTAGATAAAGCTACCAAATTTTGTTTCCTACTAAATCATTATACTAATGAATTTCTTAAAAATTGGCATGCACTAGATATACTCTTCCTATCTAATAAAATACCTGCATAGTCCACATCTAAATACATAATTAAATCTATAAATTTATTTATAAGATACCAATGATCTAAATTCATTGTGCTACATAAATGTCTAACAATACATTTCACAGCTAATAAATGGGATTCATTAAGGCATGTTTGAAACTAAGCAAATAAACATACGCTAAAACTTATATTGGGTCTACTAGCAATGAGATATAACAAATTTACATCTGCTAGTTTACCTTCCTCATCCATGTTTATCTTAGTAGATGTGCTCATAGGAGTGTCCAAGGGTTGTTCGACCCATTATAAAGTTTATAAGCAACTCCTTAATATATTTGGGTTGACTAACGAAAATTCCTACCATCATTTGTTTAATTTGAAGCCAAAGGAAGAAGTAAAATTTACGCATCATACTCATCTCAAATTCCCTACTCATACACTTTGAAAATTCTGTATATAAACTCTCATTAGTAGCACCAAATATAATGTCAGCGACATATATTTGAATAATTAAAATACCATTATTATTCTTTTTAATAAACAAATTTGTATCTACCTTTCCTTTCATAATTTATAAGAGAAAGCACTTAGCCTATCATACCAAGCCCTATGCATTCATTTAAATCATACAATGCCTTAGTTAGTTTTAAAACTTAATTGAATATGTCATGACTTTCAAAACCAGGAAGTTTGTTCTATATGTACCTCTTTTTATATTAAAATTTTTTAAAAAGAACCTTTAACATACATTTCAAAAGTTTGAAACCTATATAATGTGTTGATGCAACTACAATCTTATTGCTTCTAACCTAGCTACAGGTGTAAAATTTTCATCATAATCTATACATTCTTTTTGGTTACACCCTTTAGCTACGAACCTAACCTTATTTCTTACTATATTATCTTATTCATCTAACTTGTTCTTCAAAACTCATTCTGTTCTTATAATTGGGAGATCTCTTAGACCACGTACTAAGGTCCACACATTCTTTCTTTCAAATTGGTTTAACTCTTCATAAAAAGATAAATCCAATGTTTATCCTATAATGCCTCTTATATACTCTTAAGTCCAATTTGTGAAATAAATTAAAAAATGAGTTATATTTTTAAAATGAGAATAACTTAAGTATTTGCTCTAATGGATGATCCTTCTTATATTTTTCATCATTAGGAAGCTCATAATCCTTCTTTTTCTCACTTGGTTAGACAATCAGTTCCTTTGGAGTAGTTTTTCAATCCTTCCTTTTCTATTTAATGGTTAGCTTTCCTAGTCTTTATAAAAACCTACATCATCATCTTCAATATCTCTTTTGATTTCAAAAGGGTTAGTTCCATCAAATACTAATGCATGGATTCTTCAATGAGAAGGTTTCTTTTGTTAAAAACTTTATAAGGTTTGTAAGTCAAAGAAGAACCTACAAACATATCTTTTTAAGTTCTAGAGTCAAATTTTCCTAGGTTATCCTTATTGTTTAAAATATAGCATTTGCATACAAAAATTTTAAAATGACTAAATTTAGGTTTCTTGCCATGCCACAGTTCAAAAGGAGTTTTATCCATTTTAAGCCTAATGTATACCCTATTTCCAACATAATATGCACATGAAACAAGTTCGGCCTCAAAATACTTAGGAAAATACTATTCATTTATCATGTTCCTATATATTTCTTATAAAATTCTATTCTTTCTTTCTGCTACATTATTTTATTGGGGGGAGGGGACACTAGATGTTTCAAAATTATAGCAACTGTCATTATCATCATAAAAGAATTCAAACAAGTCATTTCAAATGCCCTACCATAGTCACTTTTGATGGATGTGATTATCAAACACTTTTATTTTTAACTTTCTTTGAAAATTTCATAAAGGACTTAAATCATTCATCCTTACTAGTTAAAAACAAATTCAACATAAATTCACTAAAATCATCCACAATCAAAAATGCATAAAGCTTACTGTCTAAGCTAGCAACTTTAATAGGTCTAAACAAATCCATATGAAGTAATTCTAAGGGTCTATAATTACTTACCAATCTATTTCTTTCAAAAGAACTTCTTACTTTATTTCCCACTTAGCATACTCTATAAATTATGAGTTTTTTAAATGTCATGCTTGGAATTCCACTGACAAGTTGCTTAAAGTTAAGACTAATAATAGTTCCATACTTACAGGTCTATGCCTTCTATACCAAATCTATGCATTTTCACTCATAGAAACTAAACACTTCTTGTAATTGTTTCCTTGCCTTTTTTTTAGAATGCAATACTATTATCAATTATTCTAGAACCTACGCTTGCATTTCTTTCAAAACTTAGTTTATAATCCTTATCATATAGTTGACTAACACTAAGTAGATTAAGTTTTAAATTATTAACTAAAAGAACATTATTAATCAAACTATGATTTTCCTTATCAACCTTCCTAATGCCAATTATTTTACCTTTAGCATTGTCTCTAGATATGACAAATCCACCATTTTTACTTTTGAATGAAATGAATTAGGAGGGATCATTAATCATACACCTTGAACATCCAATATCTACATGCCATTTTTTCTTCCTCTTAGTGATTTAAAAAATAAGAAACTCATTTTAATTTAGTTACTCACATTATCTTAGGCCCTTGGTGTTTAGACACATTCCTAACCCAAGCTCTTAGTGTAACATTTTAACTACCTAGTTTATCATAGTAGAATTGTTTTAAATGCCTATAATATTTACAATACTTACAAAATAAAAGCATATAAGTTATGTACACATGTTTAAAGCCATATCTAAGTCTTGACTCATTATAATACCAAGTGTGATAGTTTTGCCTAGGTTGATGATATTGCATCCCGATATTCCATCTACCTTGTTATGTTTTCCCGATATTCCATCTACCTTGTTATGTTTTGTTTGGTCTTGTGTTATAATTATACATATATGCATAATATCCCTTCCTTGGTTATGTCCTATTCATGGATGCTTCTTATTTATATGGATTTAACTAATGGTTTATTTTCTAGGTTCTTTCCCTTTAAAAAAATGGCCTTACTGGTATATGATGCATTTTCACCTAGTTCATGTCTATCATTCACCACCTCTTTTTACTCCTAATATTGATTTCAATTTCTCATTTATTTTTGTAAATTTAGCTAAAGATTTTTTAAGGGATACTATCTCTCTTTTTAATGATGCATTTTCATTTACTAATTTTGCCTATCATTAACACTCTTTGATTATAAATCATGCCTTAGTTTTTCATTATCTAATTTACACTCATCTATCAATTTCAAGGTTTCTCTATATTTTGTAGACAATTTCTTCTTTTTTCTTTGTCAAAACTTATAAATATTCTACTAGTTCATCATATATAAAACCTACATCACATTTATCATAACTATGTGAAGGAGAAGAAGATGGCATCTCATCACTCGCCATAGAGCTTATATTTGCCACTTCATCTTCTTCTTTGAATTAAGTTGAATCATCTTATGTTGTTTCTTATAGAGCCTTTTTCTTCTTTCCTTCTTTCTTCTCTATTTTGTCACTTCCATTGAGGAGACAACATTGTGACATTATATAACCTATTTCCTTAAATTTAAAACCTATAATGTTAGTTAACTAATTTTTAAAATTAGACTTACCTTCTTTTAATTCCATTGTTCATATGGTTATGTTCTACTTTAAGAGCTTTTTGAAGCTCCTTACAAGTAGGACTATGTACTCATCTTCACTTTCACTAATAGAGGCTTCATCGTCAATATGTACCTCTTTTAATATTTTGAATGTAATGTCCTTTTTCTTTTACATAGTCTTTTCTTCTTATGTCTCTTTGAGCCTCATCTCGTACATCAAAAGGAGATCTAATTATTTTTTTAAGGGGAGGATGTTAAGGTCCTTAGCTTCTTGGATGGTCATTACTTTAGCCTCCCTTGACTTTGAGAAGGAACTAAATATCTTTCTCAAAAATTAAACATTACTGTAACTTTTTTCTAAACCTTTAAGAGAATTAATAATATCAGTAAATCTAGCATACATATAATATATTTTCTCATCAAACATCATATGAAAAAGTTCATATTGATGGGTTAACATGCTAACTTTACTCTTTCTTACTCGATTACTTCCATCATGGAATACTTCTAAGGTGTGTTATATTTCATAGGTAGTTTTACACGTAAATATCTTACTGAATTTATTTCAACTTATGTCATAATATAGAATATGCATAGATTTATTGTTCAAAGACACTAGTTTTTCATTGTTTCTATCCCATGCATCCTCAAATTTTAGTATATTTTAATTACCTACAACTATTATGGGCATAAGGGTTTCTGATAAGACTATCTTCCATAATTTTACACTATTGACCATAAGGAAACTCCTCATCCTATTCTTCTATTATACTTAATCATTTCCATCAAAGTATGGGACTCTACTAATACTTTTGCCTTCTATATTATTAAATGGGGAAAAAGAATGCATATGTTCCATATTATAATCTTTACTCACTAATTTATTAGAATTATACCTATATGAAATCTAGATCTAATACCATTTACTAGTCTTAAATGGCATCTAAGAGGGGAATGAATTTGATTCTCTAAAATTGTTTTAGATAATTCAGTAAATTAAACAAACAAACCAAGTCTGTATAAGGAGTAAAGCTCCAGGCAAAGAAAAATAGTTAAAGAAATGTCATAGATGCAAAGCTGAGAGGTCTGTATCACCATCATCCATAAACTAAAAACAAAAATAAAGAGCCATTAGAGGGAACAAAAGTGTGAATGATAGAAAACATACTTGTAATTTACATAACCTCTATAGCTATAAATGAATGAGCATAGGAATCTGAAAAATAGGGAGTAGGGGAATAAGAAAAAAAAAAATGCACCAAGGTTATAAGCTTACTTTGACACTGATTCTCTTTTAATTATTCGAGGATGTCACTAGATTGTTTCTTCTAACTCACGTTCCAGTCTCCTTTTTTCTTAAGCTAATCTTCATACTTGACTTTCTTTCCTTTTATAAAATTTACAATGTCTTCTGTTTCCTTCAAAAAAAACATCTAATCCAAAGGGATTTCAGTGGTGGGATGGCTAGAGGAGGCTCCGAGGGCAAGTTTTCTAAGGAAGCTGAGTTCCAATTACCTTCTTCTTCTAGTATCTAAAACCAAAGTTTCTTCACTAATTCTATGAAGGAGCCATTCGTTAAGCTAGATGAGCTTTAACATTTCGATGCTACCTCTACTTCTTCTAGTTGAATTCTCTTGCCTATAGTTGATGTTCATTCTATTATCCTCTGTCCAATGTAAACAACAGGGAATCGCTAGTTGAGTTCAATCTTCTCTCCATTTCCACTTCCTCCCTTTCTTTACTAGTTTTGTGGTGTTTAACTATCCCTTGCTAATCTTCTTAAAGGTTTTTTCTATCATTGGAATTTGAATAAGTTACACGGGAAACATAACCCAATCTTTACCTAGCCATCCTAAAAATTTGCTTGCCTATTAACCTGCCTCACTAAATCTAACACTTACTTCCCTTTAGCTTTTTATTTTTCTAAGAATTCTTCTTTTAAAATTTCTATTGGACCTAAAAAACAAAGGTTAGTTGCACAAATAAAAGGAACAAATTATAAATCACTCAATTCTATTTGTGGTGAGGATCTCAAGAATCTAAAAACCTCCCTAGCAGTATTACTCCTACTGTCTATAGAGATGTCCTTAAAGGTGTAGTTATTACATTCTTGTCGAAGGGAATAGACACAGGTGGAAATGATGGTTTTAACAAGATATTTATTGGAGTTTCAAAGATTTAAGGGATGATGATACCAGATTAAGACTATGGTGAAAGAGGAAAGGTTGTTTAAGTTTAACTAAAAATGGCTAAGGACAACATTTGAAGTAGAACTGGAGTAGATACATTAATAAAAAGGTGATTTACACTTTCAACCCCAACAAAACAAAGTGAACAAAAATTTGGGTTATGAATAAAGGTTAATTTATGTCTATTTTGGAATTTTTTATGAAAAGCTAGCTATATAATGAAACTTTGTCTAAGGCTAGCTTTCTTATACCAAACTAACTACGCCCAAGGAACAGTTAGTAGTGGGTTCACAATCATTTATAATTTGAGGAATTTGTGGTGGTTTTAGAGGGACTATCTAACCATTCTAATTTATTAGCTTTCAAGCTATCATGTAAGCATGACAAAGCATTCAAAGAAAGTTTTCTTGTTAAGGAATTAGTGGCAACATCCAGTTCTAATTATTATTATTCATAATATCATCCACTTTTTCTTCCATTGGAAGGTTAGAACTATTAATTAGGTGAGGAGTGTTAGGATCTTTGAGAATGTCCTAAGGATGCAAAGGATTATACCAAAGAAAAGTAATTAACCTATTTCCAATCTTAATTCTGAATTGGATTCAAAAGGAGTCTCTTATGTAAAGGATCTTTCACTGACTCCAAGTACTCCTAGGTTTTACTCGAGCTTGCCAAAAAACTTTTCGTACTCTTTTCCTTAGAAGGACTTTATTCCATGTTTTGATGTTTTTTATACCAATCCCTCCTTATTTTTGGTTTATAAAGATAACTTCATCTAACCTTAATAGAATGATTGGTATTGGAGACACCTAACTAGAGAAAGTTTTGAAGCCTCGCCTTTATGTCCTTAATGACCTGAGAAAGGAGTAAAAAGTGGATAGACCAGTATGCTTGAAAGGTAAATAAAATGAAAATAACCAATTAGAGTCCTTTAGTATAAGAAAATAATTTATTTAGTCTACTTGTCGACTCTAGCTATCATTTTATCTAATAAAGAGGTGTAGTTTCTCTCTTAAATAGGGGTAATAAGAAGTTTTACCTATATAAGGCCTTACATAGACCTTGCTGGATAAATGGCATGCATATGCAATTGCTGCAGCCTAAAAATATTTAGGAATGCAATATTCATTCAATATAGTTATATCCATTTCTTGCAAAGTCCTATTTTTTCTTTCAACAACAATATTTTGTTGAGGAGTTCTAGTAGATGAAAAGTTATGAAAAATGTCATTTTCTTCACAATATGCATCAAATAGTTCATTTTCAAATTCTCTACCATGTTCACTTCTAATTGAATTAATCATGTAGCATTTTTCAATTGAACTCTTTTTGAAAATTTAATAAAAGATTTAAAACATTAATTTGTTCTGGTAAGAAACATTACCCATAGTAATCTACTATAATCATCAACAATCACATATGCATACAATTTTCCACCTAAACTTGTAATTATAGATGGTCAAAACAAGTCTATATGCAATAGCTATAAAGCTCTAGAAGTTTTTACCACATTTTTCTTCTTGAATGAAGCCTTAGTTTGCTTGCCCATTTGACATGCATCACAAATCTTGTCTTTTTCATACATCATTTTCGGTAGACCTTTAACTAACTCTTTGTAGCAAAGATTTGAAAATTGTTCCATGCTAGCATAACCTAATCTTTTATGCCACATATAAGCAACCTCATTCATGGAAATCAAACACTTACAATTTTGGTAAGAGAGATCATTTAAATCATTAGTATAAATATTTCCCACTCTCTTACCTAGAAAATCAATGCCATTGTCAATTACTTTAGAAACTACACAAAATTTACCTTTAAAGGAGAATTTGAATCCTTTATCATATAATTAACTCACACTTAACAATTTATGATTTAAACCTTCTACCAAAAGTACATTATCAATGATAACATTATTCTTATTAATCTTACCAATGCTAATTATCTTACCCTTGGCATTATTCCATAGGTAACATAGCCACCATCTTTTTCTTTTAAGGAAACAAATTGAGAAGCCTCCTGTCATATGCCTAGAACACCCATTATTAATATACCAAGTGCTCCTCTTGAAATCTACAAAATAAAGAGAATAATTTCATTTTAGGTACCCACATTAAGTTGGGTCCATATGGGTTAGATATCTTTCTAGTTCCTAAGGCCTTTGGCAAACTTGAAGGTCTAAATAGTTTTAAAAAAAAAATCTTTTCAAATGATCAAACCTACAAACCTACCACAATGATCACAAACATATGTAACTTTATAAAAATGCATATTTGATCTAAAATTATTTCTATATGCAAATCTGGATTAATCATTTCTAAAATTTCTTCTTTGTTGAAATCTTAGCCTAACATTAGTGTAAGAACCATTTCTCGATGTATAAGCATGCATAGGATATGCATATGAATGTGTAAGCCAAATGTGCATAGATTGTGGCCTATATGCATAATGTAATGATTTTGCATTTGTAAAGAAACTATGTCTCTTGTTGTGGGCATGCTCATTTCTCCTAGTTTTAGATTTTGAAGCATGATGAATGTTCCTAGATTGAGTTTAAAAGATGACTTAGGAAAATTCTCTTAACATAAGTTTTTTCTTTAACAAAAATAGTTTTGGCATTAGGAGTTTCATTTCCTTGAATAAAGCCTAACCCACATTTACGCATACCAACATCCACACTCTTAGAATCTGACATGGTATTCATTTTGTACTTTAATCTATCAATTTCTAGCATGCATTCATTCTTTAATTCTAACATGTTATGCAATTCATCTTTCAACTTCTTATTTTCTAATCTAAAGTCATTCATCAATTTCATAAATTCTTTATGTTTAGAGGATAATTTCCTCCTTCTCAAGGTAGCACACTCTAAAACTTTAACCAATTCATATTAACTCAAACTAACATCAATAAAAATGTTTTCATTCTCATCATCATCAGAATGGGAAGAAGATGGTATCTCATCATTGAAGGCCATGAGAAAAAACTTGGTGCTTTCATTTTCAGATTTTTCACTTTCCTCTTTACTTTTGGTCTCCCATAAAGCCTTTGAGACTTTTTTCCCCTTCCTATCCTTCTTGTCCCTTCTTTCCTTCTTAGTACTTCTTTCATCCTTCTCATCCTCCTTAAGGAGTGGACAATGACTCTTTAAGTGACCTAGTTTCCTACATTTAAAACAAAGGGAATTAGAGGACTTTCTCTTATAATCATACCTACCTTACTCTCTTTTATTTGAGTGTGCCTTGTTCCTCAAAAACTTGTTGAACTTTCTAGTGAGAAGCTCTTTGTCATCCTCACTATCCTCCAAAAGGCTTTCTTCTTCACTTGACTCCACTTTCTTGGCTTTGAATGTAAAGTTCTTTCTTCTTAATGAAGCTTCCTCTTCATTGGCTTTTAACTCCATCATCATCATCTCATGAATGAGCAATAAACTTACTAATTCATCCAAAGATAAAACGTTAAGGTCTTTAGCCTCTTAGATGGTGGTTACCTTTGTCTCTCATCCTTTTAATAAAGACCTCAAAATCTTTCTAACAAGTTTAACATTTGAATATGTTCTTCTTAAACCCTTTAATGCATTTATGATGTCAATGAATCTAGTATACATGGAAGAGATGGATTAATCATCATGCATTTAAAATAGTTCATATTGATGAAAGAGAAAAGACATCTTACTCTCCTTTACCTTATTGGTACCTTTCATAAGTGACTTATAATGTATTCCAAATATCTCTAACTGTTTTATACATGAAAACTATGTTGAATTCATCTATACTTAACGCATAAAATAAAATATCAATATGTCTAATATTTTTTAAAACTTGACTTTCATCATCTACATTCCACTCATCTTTCACTTTAAGAACTTTTTGGCCATTCTCTATCTTAATACGAATTTATGGTCCTTCACTCACGATTTTTTTCTTTTAATCTTGTTTTTAAGGCTTCAAAAAATACTCAAAGTGTTTAGAGATGTTTATTGTATGGTTAGGAAGAGTTTTGAGACAGTTAAATTGAGCCTTAGCCCTTTGAAAACTGAAAGAGACATTTAATCCTAAAAAGGAAATAAAGAATTGCTAGAGACAACTTTAAGTAATCTATCTTCTTAAAGTTTCAATCAAAGTTTTGAGTGAATAAAAATTAGATAAAATTCTAGTGTACTTTTAAGACCTAAGGACAAATGTGTTTGATGATTTTGCACTAAAAAAATGATTTGAGCAGTGACAATTAAGATTAAATGATGATAATTTAAATTTGGACAGATTTAAGGTATGTCAATAAAAGAGATTAAACCAAATGAATTTTAATTATAAAATTGAAAAAAAAATGACAAGCAATTCTTAACTATCCAAACATTGAATAAGACTTCAAACATGATTTAAAATCTAATTTGAGACCATAAGAATAATCAAAATGATTCAATGACTATGTTATAAAACTTTATGCAACCTCTGAAAGCTATATGCAATGCCAGATAGAAATTGAGCCCTTAGATTGATTGGACAATAAGTAAAACTTACAATCATAATGGGAAAAACCTAACTAAGCTCTTGCAGCTTGTATACCTCTTTTTTTCATTTAACTTCATCTTTGCCATTCAAGCTTAAAGCTTTCCAATCTAGGGTATCTTCACTAAATTAATCTAGGGTATCTTTACTAAATTAACACAGTTCTATGGTTAGGACATTAGCTTATCTACAGTAATCCTATGCTAAAATTTAGTCATGCATCAGACTTAGGTAATAGGCCTAAAGTTCAAGAAGTCTAGTATTAAATTTCCCTATTTCAAGACTAGCACCCTCATGATTAACCGGAGTTTGAGCATACCCTGATTTAAACTGTTTTTTAATTTATTTTTCCAATAACCTTGGTATATTTCTCATATCCTAGATTATCTAATGACTTTATCTTAAGTGGTCCGTTTAGGACAAGCATTAAGCATTCAATAAACAAAGATTAACTCACTAGTCATGCTTTAACCATCAATTAACACATTTAACTATCAAATAAACACATTTAACAACCTAGCTTAACTAGAATTAAACATTCAACACATAAATTAATCAAAGAACATGAAAGAATTAGCTTAAGCAACATAACTTTGATTCATTCAAAATAACAACAACAATATATGGAATTAAGAGTTCATAATGAATTAAATCACATCCTTAGATGGTTATATAGCTTTGAATCTTGTGATTACAGCTGCTGGAGACTTTAAACAAACTTGAAAACTTAAATTACAAGATATTGAAATGAAAAATAACCTATACTAACTTTGATATGAAAAACTACTGAAACAAATGTGTTCTTGATCTTAAATTTGAAGCCTAAAATGTCTGGAGAGGCCATTTATATATAGGGATGGAGTGGCTGCAAGTTAAGGAAGAAAACAAGCCACAAATATTAAAAAATCTACTACAAAAATGTGTTTGCCAAAGTAATACGGTAGGTGCTGGGGACCAATACGGGGTCCTATCCAGACCCACGTATTGGTCCTGTAGATCCAGACCTATATATTGCTCTTGTAACTTCATGTTTTTGCTTCCTTTTTTAAAAATGCCTTCAAGTATTCACATCCATTTACAAATTAAACATTTTTAAACATAAATTAAAAATTAAAGAACCAAAATGGAGGTAAACACACAACAAATAACATCCAAAAATACTATGAATTTCACCCCTAATAACTCCTCTACACCAAAGTATTTGCTTTTCTTAAAGCAAACTGATCCATCATCATTTTCGAGATAAGATATAATTAAGGAAAAAACATAAAAATTTTCAAACACAACCATTGAAAACTTTTCTTAAATCATTCAGTTATTAAAAACTCATTAAGATGTTATAATGATTAAATAAGTATGTCAATTAACAAATGAATTAAGATAACTTATGCTTCTTCAAATTTCAACCTAAATCACACCAATCATTTCTAAATATAAAATGAATATACACTAAGCAAAATGCGTCATCAATTAAACAAATTCACATAGTTTATTATTATTAATTAATTAATTTTAAACATAAAAACACAAAAGTGAGTTTAGAAGCTTGGTTGAGAAGTCATCCAGTCTTTTTAAGCGAAAGTGAACATCTTGTCATGAACACTTCTAGTTACTTAACTAAATCACATCACATTTACTGGCTACTAGCATTACTCAATAACTTTAACCTTTTTATCAGTTAAAAGTCAACGGAGTGAATTTATTTACTCACTCATTCAAACAGACAATTTTTTTTCTAACTTTTTGTCAATTAAAACAAGGTGAAAATGTTTAAAGGAAG
>JAOXYD010236475.1:0-17491 GCA_028565735.1 Pinacopodium congolense | reverse complement strand
CCATAGAAGACTTACAATAAAACTCACATAAACATCTTATCAATTACACTACTCTTGATCTTCCATCTTACATCTTCAACTTCAAGTTTAAAACTAATGCTTTTCTTTTGATCTTTATATATCTTCATATACTTCAACTTGAACTTCCAAGTATGATCTTCAACTTCAAGGCTCCAATCATGCACTTTACTTTTAAAACCTATCTTAAAATATCAAACTTAATAAATGCATTAATAAATCCATTTTCCATCATTAAAAAAAAGTAGAACCATCTTTGGTTCAATAATTCGATTGTCCTTCAATAAGTGCTTCTTTAAGGTCTGTTGGTTGGACCTTATCATGAATTTTTATCCTCTTCCTCGATATATAGTTTTAAACTTCCTCTTTATTTTCATAATGAAGTGCCACTACCATATTATCTATGACACACCTACCATTCATGAAGCAATATCTTATTTACCACTTTTACCCTTAGTAAAGTACCATTGCAAAAACATTTTCTATACAACTCCTTATCGATGATCAAAAATTGTAATACTAATAAATTAATGTTAATAAAATCTTTCTTTTCAACCTTGATGTCCTCATTATCAATAGCTTTTTCATTGATCTCTTCCAGCATGATTGTTAGCTCCTTTTTGCCTCTAATTATATTTTCCTCTTCTTGTTTCCTTCGCTCCACTTTAGTAGTGTTAGGTAGACTAACTTGCTCAGATATCATAATTAGTTCAACTACCTTTCCTGTTTGGATCACCAAGTTGCGATGAGAATCTTCTAATCCTTCTTAACTAGCCTTGCTCCTAGATATACACTCCTTTATTATTCTAATAACGCAAATCTTAATTCCTTTTTGGATTATTGTTAATAATAAATTGGTGGAGGCCAAGTAGGCTTTATTAATTTAAAATTAATCTAAATAGTCCATCCAACTAGAGATATGGGTGCCCATTAATTGTTGTGGCTCATCTAACTATCTCTCTAATTGTGGCCAAAGCTCCTTTTTCTCTTCATGCCATTAGCAATCTTGCTAGTGGTAACCTTGCTATGTCGTTTCAGTGGCTACTTATAGTCACTAAAAGATGACTTAATGTATAAACTAAAACTAAGATAAAACAAAATAAAAACATAAAATTTAGACTAACAAATATAGATATCTTCCTAGTATTACTAGAAAAATATCTCCAATAACAATGCCAAAACTTGTTTTTGGTCTTCCTAAACTAATGCAGTTCAATTTTAATCAATTTTAACCTATGACCAACTTTAGGCAAGTATACTTACCACAAGTAATACAATGGATTCTAATGAATTAAGAGATCGTTGCCACAAGAATCTACTATAACTACTAAGTCAATTAGTTTGTAATTATCTAAAGAAACTAAGTCAGTATGATAAACTAAACTAAGCTATTAAATTAATTAAAGTTATCAAATAATGTAATAGATCATAAGGAGCAATTAAAGGCTATCAATATCAAAAGTGTGGGGGATGAATTACTTTTTAAAGCAATTTCTCTAAATAGATGAAAAGAATGCAGAAGCTTGTAACTATCAAAGCAAAACAATTAACACAATATAATAAGTGCGTAAAGATAAAGAGTAAGGGAAGAAAAGATACACTGAATTTATTTTAGTTCGGAGATGTGCACTCGCCACTACGTCTAGTCCCCAACACCACTGTTGAGATTTTTCCTAGGTTCAAGAATAACCTTTCAATCCTTACACAAATAATTTAATGACAAATACTTCACTCAATTTCACTTGGTGTATAAGGAGGCTAGAAGAATGAATGTACAATAAACAACTCAAAAATGCCTCACATAAAAATATGCCTCACAAGACTAAAAATTCACAACGCTCAAATTGCTTGATAAAACACAGAAGAAAGCTTATAGAGCACTAGAAAAAAACTTATAAAATTCTTGCATCACTTCCTTATAAATGCAAATAAAGACCACTATTTAAACCAAATAATCAGTCATTTATTAGTTGTATAACGATCTTTATATCTATTTTCCAATAGGAAAAACAATGTTATAATGGATTAATTCGTTTCCCATTGTGTAATTTGCCTAACTAGAATTTTTATCTATATTTTCCCAACCTTAGGTCGGCCAATAAACGTAGTTAGATTGAACAATAGGCCTTTACCTTGAGTTAGGTTGATCGAACCAAGTCCTTCAATCGACTGATGCTTCATTAGATCGACTTATATCAAAACCCAATAAACAATCTAAATACACCTTTACACTAATGAAATCAAAACATAAGTTACCTTTTAATTTTTTTTTTACACTAATCATCTTAATTAACTTATACATTCCTAACCATTTAAAACAATCATTAAAAAGATCAAATTATGCATATAAACCTCTTGATTATGCACCTATAAACATATTCTAAAATATGTATGAATGAGTGTGCAAAAAGCCTCTTAAAATACCAAAATAAAATCAAGCAAAGTTTACACTAAATAAAACACAAGTAAACTTATTCTAAACTAAATTTCTTCTTCAAACATTGAATCTTCATAAACTTTGATTGTCCACTTCAAGGCTCTTTAAGTGATTAATCTTGAGCTTTGTCCAACCTATCTTTCAACATACTTAAAAGCACAAACATTAGTAGTAGAGTTTGTTTTGTCATTATCAAAATAAGGTGGAACCTCCATTGGTTCAACAATCTCCTCCTTTTTGGCAATGACAAAACTAAGTGATATTATAAACATTATTTAATATAAAAAAATGATAAACTCACCCTAAATATTTCAAAATCATGGGATAGCAGTTTAAAGCAACTCAACATTGTTTTTCATCAATTTTAAAACACAAAAATCAATTAACATCAAGTAAGAAAAAAATGGTAAAGGTACTAATCCCCCTTAATTTATGCACTTAAAAATGTACTCCCCCTATACAAAACATAATTGATTATAGTCAATATCATGGCACATAATCATTTTGAAACAAATATCACATAATCATCTCCCCCTTTTTAAAATCACCAAAAGAGAGTAGCAATATTATAAATAGAGGAAAATATACCAAAAAATTTCATATGAAGGAGTCAATATCATAAATGAGCAAAAATGTCATACATCAAGAAATAGTAATAGTACATCAAAATAAAACAGAAATAAGTATCTCTAAGAATCTGATGGGGGCAAAGTAGGAAGTCAAGAGAGAATCTCACGGAGTAAAGAGTTGTGCTTATTCATCTGACTCGTCAAATATTCAACCTTATGAAAGGATGTGATATTAGCCTTAATGTCATAAAGAGGTGTAGTAGAAGCCAATCCAGCAGAAGTACCCTCATCACCAAGGTGTGAAGAAGCAGGGTAAGTTGGTTCAAATGCAACCACCTTATCATTAGCGGGAGGAATAGGAGTGGCCGAGCGTTGCTGTCGCTGGTGAGGTCAAGTCATATGACCCTAAACCTATACGTATAAGGGAGTTTTGGTCAAAGAAGGAGTAAGATTCAAAATCATCTTCTGTAAGAGGAATATGAAAATGTTAGAAGATGTGACCAAGAATAAGAGAATAGGCAATGTTTTGGCCCCTTTTCTTAGAGTGGACAAAGTGTATCATATTATGTAAGATGAAATCACTCAGATGGATTTTCTTACCAAGCTTTAGGGTAGAAAGAAACCAATTATCAACATAACCTAGTTCATTATAGTGACCACTAGACAAAAGAAAATTTTATTTGATAAAAAGATGGTGGAATTTAGGAATAACACTTAAGTTCCTAACATCTCTGGTTTTTCTATAATTCCCTACTAACTTTTCTAACTCAAAAAATAGTTTTGACTCTCTTAGCTAAAGAGTGAGGAGCATCACTAAACTTAGGCATGCATTCATAGTGGGAGAAAACTTGAGGGATAAGAATACCTAAGATGGTGTTAATTATGTCTCGTGAGAGATGAATAGGAACATTTTCTACCTTGGATAGAAGTATATACTCATCATTTTCCTTGACGTCCCTAAGATTGCAATAGAATAGCTTGAAAATTGTAGGTAAAATCTCAAAGGAAATGGTAAGAGGAGGCTCCCACCCTTGATCAATGAAGAATTGGACTAGGCTATTTTCCTTAAAGGAGTCAAATTGAGTAAGAGAGATCAGATGATTCTCACAAAGACTTCTAGAGGAATATGATTAGAACTAATCAAAGTCAACATCTAGATAGTCATTTTCATGACTAACTGGGGGTCTCCTACTCCTAGAAGTGTTGCCACCTAGAGTTCTAACTATAGTGTTAATTTTTCAAATAGACTAAGAGAATATAATCTTAAGGAAGGGCTCTATGAAACAGTAAAGCGTATGGATTAACAACTTATCTAAAGTCAATAACACAACCTATAGGAATGTAAGAGCATAGATGACTAAATGCAATAATTTAAAGACTACCATGCTCCTGTATGTATGGAGTTTTGACACAAATAAAGCATGTAAAACTCAATCAAAACCAAAGATGAAAATTTGGAGAATGAATAAAAAATGACACAAATTAATTGAACATAAACTTCATTTAAACTTAAAATTTTAGAAAAGGGTAATTTCATGATAAAAAATTATTTTGTCTACAAGTTTTGGATATACCCTAAATATCATAATCCAAAATTGGGGAAAACAAAAATTTTGGACAATTATTGAAAAATTAATGTTTAATTGAATTTCTAAGAGCTTAATTCCACTAAATAGAATTAATCAAATAACTCCTAAATATAAAAACTGAAGTTTAGAAAAAAAATCAAAAATGGACATATACAATTGTAATTGAGTAAATAGAAACCTTAATTAGGTTATCTAGTCAAGTTTTCAAAAGATTTATTTTACTAAAAAAATTGACCAGAAAATTAAAGGAAAATGAAAAACATAACCTAAAAATTTGGGATAAACAAAATCAACACAAGTAAATTCAATTGATTGAATGGAAGCCTCAATCGACCATTTAATTTGAATTTTAGTAGATTACAAAAATATTAAAATTATAGAAATTAACCAAAAATTTTGATAGACTCTAGAAATTCAAGACTGAAATTGGGGAAAATCACATTTGAGCATGTAGAAATGTAATTAGATGTCCCAAACCCTTAATTATGCTTCTAATTACACGAAACTAGGGGAGTACCAGAAGCAGAACGGCAGCTTCAAGTTGCTTGGAAATTTCATTAGAGAAGGTGGAAGAGATAGGCAGGTGTAGGGAGAAAGGGAGAGGCTCGTAGGGGTGGCTAAAGGCATCTAAGGTGGAGGAGAAGAAGAAGGAAGGGAGCTCCTATAACCCAAAGGAACTATTCTGGACATTCAAAGGCTTAAAAGACTGGAGGAGAGGGCAGAAAGGATCTTAGAGGGTGGTAAATATGGTGGAAACAGGAGCGAAAGGAGAGAGAACAAAATAAAACAAAAGACGGGAGTGGGAGCTTAAAAATAATAAGTTTTAAACATCGATCAATTGATCATTCATCAACATAATTTATGCACACCTACAAACACAGCCCATCTTCAACCAGTTTTAATATAAAATAATACAATTATTCAAAATAATTATTTTACATATTTATAAGTATTTAAATAGTAGAAGAGTACCTTTTCACTTGGTTTAACAATGGTAAACTTCTCTTTTTGCTTTTAAAGATACTTACAAAACAAATAAATTTAACGAACTTTTGGTATCTATATCATTTTAAGTCATTGAGTGTTAGTTTCTTCCAAAAGACACTACATTCGCATTTCTTAATCAATCATAGCAAAAATATCTAACATGTATTTGACAATAAGTGTAAAATAATGGAGTGAATGATCTATATGTATCTCTAGGCCTATAATGAAATTTATTCCTAGGTTGAATGAAGGTTCTTGTATCAATGAAATGATATTAAGGAAATTTCTTAAGTCTTGATGCATACATGAATGCATGATGCCCAAGTTGAGTTCTAATTAATGATGCATTTTGAATAACCTTGGGAAATTAATCTTCTAAATTCTTTCCCTTTACAAAAATGATTTTACTAGTTGATGCTCCATTAGTATAGCTTAAGCTATATTTAGCGTTTCCCATTTTCTGAACACTTAGCATGGTTTCCAATTTATCTTTTCCCTTTGTGAATTTTAAAAGTGACTCCTTAAGAGATTCAACTTCATTTTTTATTACCCCAATCAAGCCATGAAACATATATTTGCTATCTTTTGTTTTTTAGATTAACTTTACTCAAACCATCTTTCTTTTAGTGTTTTCTTCTTAAAGTCCTTCCTTTCTTTTCTTTCCTCCTTTTCCTTGTTTTCATCTATGTGGACACTTGGATGTAACATGCCTTTTTTCACCATATTCAAAATACGTTAAGTTAGACAATTTACTTTTATAAGGGTACTTACCTTTGCTGATAAGAGCCTTTCTCTGGATAAGCTTTCTTATCTCCTTTGTGATGAGTACAATGGATTCCTCTTCCTCTTTTCCATAGGATGATTCTTCATTTTCACTTTTATCCTTTCTTATAGCTTTGAAGGAGATGTTCCTCTTTCTAGGTACGATTTCTTCTTGTGTATCCTTCAATATCATCTCATGCATCAAAAGTTAATCACTGAGCTCATCCATAGGTAGAATGCTTAAATCCTTTGCCTATTTTGGTAGAAACCTTTAAAGTTTCCTAACAAGCTCAACATTTGGATAGATCTTACCTAAACCTTTTAGTCCACTAATAATATTATTAAATTAAGCATACATAGAAGATATATTTTCATCATACGACATTTAAAATGATTCAAATTGATAAGTAAGCATGCTAATTTTTGTTTCTTTTACTTAATTTGTGCCTTCATGTATAATTTATAATGTATGCAAAATGTCATACGCAATATCACACATAGAAATTCTATTAAACTCTTCAATACTAAGAGCACAAAATAAAATATGCATAGCTCTACTGTTTAAGGACGCTAATTTCTTATCTTCAATATTCAATTCATTATCTTCCTTAAGCATAATTTCATTTCCTTTGAGTTTTGAAGGTAAGGTGGTCTTTTCCAAAACAATAAGCCAAGGATCTATGCTTTCACTTCTCAAATAGTGTCTCATCCTAGTTTTCCAATATAAATAATTGTTTCCATCAAAGTAAGGGGCTCTATGAGTATTTTGACCTTCAAGACTAGAAGTGGAGGAAAAATTATGCGTCATGTGTACCATATGATCTTTACTCACTAATTCTTTGGAATTAAAAGACTATGAAACCTACTCTCTAATATTAATTGCTAGGTTTGTATGGTGCCTAAAGGGGTCAATTAGGTTTTAAAACAATTGCTCTAAGTAAATGAAAAGAATGCAGAAATTTGTAACGATCAAAGAAAAAAACACAATATAATAAGTGCATATAGATAAAGAATAAGGGAAGAAAAGATACACCAGATTTATTCTAGCTTGGAGCTATCTACTTGCCACTATGTCTAGTCTCCAATACCACTATTGAGATTTTGTTCTTATTACAATCAATTAAGAATAAAATATTCACAATACAATCCTTTTTTAAAGCTTAAGGATAATCTTTCACTCAATTATTTTTCTTAGGCTCAAGAATAACCTTTCATTCCTTACACAAATAATTTAACGATAAATACTTCACTCAATTTCACTTGGTTTATAATGAGGCTAGAAGAATAAATGTATAGTAAACAACTCAAAAATACATCACACAAAAATAATCCTCACAAGTCTAAAAATTCCCAACTCTTAAATAGCTTGATAAAACATGGGAGAACACTTATAGAGCACTAATAGAAAACTTATAAAATTCTTGTATCACTTCCTTATAAACATGAATAAAGACCACTATTTATACCAAATAATCATTCATCTATTTGTTATACAATGATCATTATATTCACTTTCTAATGGACAAAACAATGTTATAATAGATTAATTCTTTTATCATTATGTGATCTGCCTAACCCGAATTTTTCTTTATATTTTCCCAGCATTCAGTCAACCGATAGGCCTTTACCTTGAGTTCAGTCGATCAACCCAAGTCCCTCGATGGACCAATGCTTCATTAGGTCGACCTATATTAAAATTAAGTAAAAAAATTCCAAATACATCTTTACATCATCAACATCAACATCAGAACACAAGTTACCTTTTAAATTATTTTATTTAACACTAATCATCTTAATTAACTTATGAATTCCTAACTATTTAAAATAATCATTACGAAGATCAAAGGCATATAAACCTCTGGATTATGCACCTATATGCATATTCTAAGATATATATGAATGAGCATGCAAAAAGGCTCTTAAAGCACCAAAATAAAATCAAGTAAAGTTTATACTAAAAAAACAAATAAACTTATTCTAAACTAAATTTCTTCTTCAAACTTTGAATATCCATAAACTTAGATTTTCCACTTCAAGGTTCTTTGAGTGATCAATTTTAAGTTTTGTCCAACCTATCCTTCAACACACTTGAAACAAAAATAAAATAGAAATTCAACTAAATAAAATTTTCACTCAATTAAAAAAATATAATTTCAATGAACATCTTAATTTTTTTTACATAATTAATCTTCTTTATTGAGTGGAGAATTGTTGTAATTGACAATTAATTGTATATTAAACAAGTACAATAGAAACTGGCAGTGAACTGACTGTCATTGATGATTAGCTATTTATAATAATAATTACAAGTATTTTGCTAATTAAGTAAAATAATACCAATGGACTTGTAGCTCATTATGAGAAGATGTTTAAGATATCTTCCTCTAACAGGGTTCAAATCTTGGTAAAGTTAAAAAACTTTACTTTCTAGAAAAAGTAAAATAATAAATCCATGAAAATTTTCATAAGTTTGATCTTTTCATCTATGAACCACTAACAGCTACTAAATATGCATTTTTTAAGCATGGTTTTTTTATGATTATCTTGAGTTTGAAAAGTAAATTCATCTGATTCTAGTGTATAATTAGTTAATTCTTTAGAATAAATATAGCATATAAGTTTTTAATGTCTAATCATGTTTTTATAAGACTTTAGAGAACAATTAGAGACACTTTGGAGTAAGAAGAGATGTAGAAGTAACATGAGAAGCAAGAACATTAAGTTAAGAAGGTCCACATCAAATTTCATTGTCAAAGGATGAGCGAAGAAAAAGTTATAGCAAAAATATCAAGAGGAGTGCAAAGTTAGCATAGTCATGACTAGAGGCATGGTCAGGGCCCTACTCTTGGTTTTTCCCTATAGAGAAACATAGGAAGAGCCATGATCGTGGCTTTAATAGGCTTCAACACATTTTTAACCTAATTTTTTATGTTTTCTTAGAGCTTCTTGCCTCTTGACACCTTTAAGCATCCGCCAAAGGAAGAAACTTAAGTCTTTAGTCATCTTACACGGGTTTTACACAAGATTGAAGGAGAAAGATTGATCCAAATGCATCAAATTCAAGATTAATTTTGGATTTCACATCAAAGATCATCAAGAAGTCAAAGGATTCAAGATTTATAATCAAGAGCATCTCTATTTCCTTCCTTTTGATGATTATTATTATGATTACTGTAATGTCTAGGAAATAATTCTTTCATAAGATTTAGGTTTTTATGAACTTTAGGATATAGTGTTTTATTATTTTCTTAATTTAACATTGGATTTTCATATTTATGTTAGATTTATTTATGGAATTAATGTCATTTACTTTTGATTATTATACGAATGAAAACTTCAATTCCACCGATATGATTACATATATGTTTAGATTGAGAAATCAAATGTATATTTTAGATCAATTCATAAACAATGTATTTTATGTAGAGACCTAAACATAGGCTTACATAAGATGTTTGGATTAGATATGAACTTTGTAAAAACAATAAGTCCATAGAAAAAATCAATGCATTCTATTGATTTGTTGAGATAAAGAGAATTTTCGCTTAATTTATCAAATTGAATAGGATCACATAAATAAAGAGAGAGTGTAATTTATAATAGGGAGCCTACAATCTAATAAAATCTAGAAAATAGATTAAATCAAGGTTGAACAATAAATTCAAATGCATTTTAAAGGGATTGGTTATCTAAATCCTAACTTCATAATTGTTGCTAATTCTTGTGAATTGTCTTTAGAATTTATACTTTTAGTTATTTTAGTTACTTTATTTACTCAATTAATCAACTAATCTTTTATTGACTAGGCTACATAGATAGGAATTCACTGACTGTTGCAATCCTTGTGGATCGATAATTTGGACTCACATTAGCTCTCCTACTTAATGATAGGTGCACTTTCCCTTTTATGTATTTAGTATTGTTTATTTGTGATTCTTCAGTTTACTTTTATTTCAAAGTTAGGCATATTTTACATTCCATCAACCACGAAGCACTAATAAACTTTATTAACAAAGAATGCTAGTTCAACCTTCCCTTAAGTGCTATGCATAAAACTTAGTAGAAGAAAGTTAGTAAGAAAGATGGTTAAAGAGAATATAAGTGATAGGAGAACTTAAAGAAAATCCTATTATTCAAGAACCTTTATTATAGGATATGTGGGACAAATAAGACTCTTTTAACCATTATCCTCCACCCTTTAATGGATGGCTAAGAACGATTCAATCTAATAGCTTACAACTATTCTCTAAATTTTGATTTTTAGGAAGTATCATGATTATCTAATAAGAAGGGTTTCCATTTTTTCAAATGAATGATTCAAAGACCTATTGGTTCTAGTAGCTGATTACATAGCAGATCATTAGAACCTTTCAATTCATAAATATGAATCTAAAACCTATGAATGGGGATATGCCAAAAACTCAAAAATTTTATATTCTATTCAATTTTTATTTAGATTGAGAATTATTCTAATATTTAGTACTTAGAATTATTAAATAGTTAGAATTATTAAAATTGAAAAAGAATTATATATAATATATAATCTATATAGTGAAGTGATGGTTTGGGTTCTTACAAAAGGAAAAGATATTTTTTTTAATAACCACTTTTATTTGATTAATCCTGGTGATTGGACTCTATGTGTGTATTCTGAGTAAATGAAATATTTCAATGATTTTTCATTGAATAACTGAACATTTTATACAATCTTAATAATTTATGGAGATGATTTAGCTATCTACAAAAGTATAGAGTCTTTCACTTATCTTTAAACTTGTAGAGAGAATTCTAAGGTGAATCCTCCCTTTATAGGAGGAATTTCTAATAAAGCATGATAGTCTCTCCCACTCAACTTAGCAATGCTCTCATCATGTCTACTTTTATGCCTCGATATAATCCTTATAGTTACATAGTGTGAGTTCATGATCCTAACTTACTTCACTATTAGGTGCTCCCTTTTATTTAATAAAATATTATATATAACTTGGATAGGAACCCCTCCTTAGTGCTAATATCTCCTTAACTTCAATGTGAAGTAATGTTGTGATGGCTTAAGTGCTCTTTTTGACTTACCCTTACATAGCTCATTCTTATCCTAATTATAAGACTTCAGTAGTTACACATGAAACATAAGATACATCTTTAAGTGTAAGGATAACTTTAAGTAGTAGGTTAACTTACCAATACGTTTCTCCGTGAGAAAGGACCCTCATAACACCTTACCAACCCCTTGTATACCTTAGCAAACTTGTAGCTTTGATAGGGAAGAAGTTTCACTAATACCACGTACCTTCATTAAATTTGTAGTGTCTCTTCTTCATATCAACCAACTTCTTCATCTTCTTTATGGCCTTTACCAGATGTGCTCATGACATTCAAATTTTTTATGCCAACCTTTGACAAACTTGAATATGGTAGGACTTGTATGCTTATACCTAATTATAAGAATGTATGGAGTCACTTGTTATTACCTTGTAGCAATCTCAAATGGACTAATTTCCATCAACTCACTCCTTTTCAAATTGTATGAGAATTGGGCAACATCAAGTGATTTAACTCAATCACTTTATATCATATTCACATAATGCCCTAAGTATATATCTAACTATGCATTCACCCTCGTAGTTTAGCCATCATTTGGGGGGGAGGGTGAAAGCATGTGGAGAGGTTGAGTTCAGACACTGTGACCTTGAATAACTCCATCCAAAACCTTCTGATGAAGCAAGTTTCTCTATCACTCACAATAGTTTTTAGTATGCCTAAATACTTTACCATATGCTTGAATAATATGTGTGCTACTTCCTCAGTTGCAAATTTTATAAACATGAGAATGAACACTCTGTACTTACTAGATTAATCTACTAGCATCATAATGTTTCCATATCCTTTTAACTTAACAGGCATGTCATAAAATCCATGGAGATATTCTCCTACAGTTTCTCCGATATGAGAAATAGCTCTAGTAATCTTACGGATTGATGGTTATCTTATTGAGGTCAATAATATGCACACTCCATAAGGACCAAAGGACGATGTGCTCCTAAATATCCCACTCATTTCGACTCATGTTATTTCTTGATGATCTCCTTCCTTGATTCTTTCCACTTCAATGCATATAGTTAATATCCTTTAGTAGCGAGCACCCTATCCTTCAACTAAAATTGACATGTCTTCTTATGACTCACCAATTTTCCTAAATTCTTTACTTGTGGGTCATGTTTAAGTCCCTCCTTAATACGATCTACCAAAGGAAAACTAAGGCTTGTGATAGAAGCTAATTCTGCCTTTTTATTAAAAACATCAATCCCAAGTTTGCTTTTCTAGACTTGTATTCCATTTTGAAATCGAACCCCACAAGAAAGCTTATCATCTAACTTGCTTTGGTGTCAACTTCTTTTGCTTTAGGAATTAACTTAATGCCACATTGTTTGTCTTCACTATGGACTTAGATCCCCCATTTAATAACTCCTTTAATTGCCAGAATAATAATTATACAAGTGATAAAACTTTTAGGATTTTTGCAGTTGAGTGAAAAATCTTTAAAATTTTTCAATTAAGTGATCAAAATTTTAAAAAAATTTCAAGTAAAGTAAAAACATTAACTCTACCAAGTTAATGTTGACGTGGCAATGTAGAAAAGTGTCACGGCATCTTTCATTTGTGCATTCCTCCTACCTTTAAATTTTTTTAATTCAATAAGCAACTTTTAAAAAAAATTTTAATTCAGTGGGCAACCTTCTGAAATTTTTTCAATTTAGTGTTCAATCTTTTAAAATTCATTTAATTTAGTTTAAAATTAATTTTTTAAATAAAAATAACAAGTAACTAATACACCATAATTTTATTAGGAAGTAATGTATCATATTTTCTAAGTTTAATTAACAAATATATAATTTATCCCTTCAAAAGATTAAAAACTATTTATTGAAATAGAATAATTTTAAATTATAAATAATTTTATAATTAAATTGTAAAAATTATATTTTTCAATAGAATAATTTTTAATTATTCAAAAATAGTGATACTTCCAAAAATCAATAACATCATCAAGATGCAACAATTTCAAGACACCAATTAAAGTTACTTCATACATGACACCAATTGTTAAGAATATCTTAAGAATCTCAACGAATCAAAAACTCTATCAATGACTCCCCCTAAATTCATGCAATCTAGTTTTTCAATAAATCAAACTTTCAATGTAACACATAAAAATGCATAAGAAGGATCATATCATTATTTAACTATAAACATATTCTTGCTTGACTTTAAAAAGCTCATGAAAGAAATTATTGAAAATATACTTAATTATGGAATTTAGATAAAGTTCTAGGTTCCCCCTCAATATATGAATAATACTTAAAAATATCATTATAAGATTTGTCTAAAGACTAAAAGGCATCTCATGAATTATTGAAAACTTAATATGAGAGATCTTATCATATAATGAATGAAGTTTTATAAAAATATTTCAACTTTTCAAACAAGAATAAGATAATGTCCTTTCAAAACTTCTTTTCTTAAACTAATACATGGAGGCAATTTATTAAAGTCTTTTAGAAAAAATTCTAAGCTCCCCCTCTATAAAAACAATTTTTCTAAAAAGAATAAGTAAGTGTTTAAAATATATGAGAGGGATTGAGAAGTTAAAAACTTGATTATAAAAAAGATGCTTTTATAAATGCAAAAACAGATCGTGCAATCCATTAAGTATAAGAAACACTTAAGATATACTTTAATATATATTTATATATATACAAAATTTAAGTATATAGAGATGGAATTTTAAAAAAAGGCTCTTTAACCAATAAAAACTAAAAGAAATCAAGACGTTTAAATGTTATCTTCATACAATAAAATCAAGATTTCTAACATATTAATACTTAAATTTAATCAAACAAAAAAAAATCATATACGAAAGTTATACACGAACAAAATAGAAGACATGAACATACTTTCGATCATTCGGTTGATTGAACGACTGATATCAGTTGACCGATGTCTCTACAAGAACACATTCGATCGATCGAACTAATCCTATCGGTCAATTGATAGTCAACGTAGGCATAAAAAGTTTCTTAAACAATTAATCCAACACATTTTTAGAAATTCAATTACTCAATTTATAATCTAAGTTACAAAATATCAAGTAATACACAAATTCAAGTAGATTCAATTATCTAATTTTTAGTTAGAATTTATAGTTAATCAAAGCATCATGTATAGCTTAATCAAGCGAAAAAATATAGGTTTAAGGTGTACCTCTATTTTAATAATTTATCACTAATCTCTTGTAGTCTTTATATCCTTGATTCAACAATATTGATGATTTATTTTTCTTTTATGTTCTTTGAGATACCCTTTAATACTTATAAAATAAATTTAACGAACTTTTAGTATCCATATTATCATGGGTCCTTGATAGTTAGTTCTATATCTTTCACGACCATTTGACAAAATATTTAAATGATTAAAGCAATATTTTTGAATATGTCCAAAATGACTACAAAAATGATAAGATAATGGAGTATGTAATTTATGAGCATGTCTTGGTCTAGATTCATTAAAACTACTAAATGTATTATATGAATGAAAACAAGGTCTCATATTGTAACTATATGCATTACTAGATGTAAACATTCCTTTTTTTATGAAAATCTTGTCTAGAGTCTACACGAGACACATTTGAAGGCATACGATAAGTATTGTAAATATTTCTAGATGCATATATATGATCATAAGGAGTATATGAAGTTAAAGGTCTATAAGCATCATTTTGATGATGTGTGTTAACAAAGAAATTATGTCTATTTTTGAACACATGCATATTCACATTCTTTCTATATGATAATCTCGATGTATATAAAAATCCATGATGATTCTTTCTATGATGAGAGCACGATGATAAAAGCCTAGAAATATTTCTAATGAATGGCATATGTTCTTCTTCTTCTAAGTTCTTACCTTTAACAAATTTGATCATATTTGAAGAAGAACCATTATCACTCTTATAACCCAAACCATATCTATCATTTACAACCTTTTGACTATTCAATATGCTTTCCAATTTTTCATTTCCTTTCGTAAATTTGGCAAGTGAATCCTTAAGGTTATTTATCTCTAATCTAAGAGATGTATTTTCATTCACCAAATTATGATCATCACATTTTGATTTAGAATGTTTCTTTAACAACCTATTTTCTTCTTTCAATTGTTGCATCTTAACATTCTTTAATTCTACTACTTTCCTAAGTGTTTCATTTTCTAATTTACAACCATCAAGCAATTTTGAGGTTTTAGTATACTTATTTTACAATTTCTTTTTCCTCCTAGTTAGTTCTTCTATATGCTCTAATGTGTCTTTATAAATGTATTCTTCATTACATTCATCATTATTATCATAGGATTTAGCATAAGATGGTTGTGGAAGTATATACCTCGTCATCTACAAAGTATAGAAAGACTACGTTTTTGTGTTCACTTTCCTCTTCTTTTTCTTGATAGATTTATTCTAATGCACGCCAAACTTCTTAAGCGCTTTCACATTATGAAACTTTTTCAAATATCTCCATGCTCAAGGCACAATATAAAACATTTAAAAATTTATAATGAAATGAAATAAGATTTCTTTCGATTTCATCTAATTCTAATGCTTCTTTGAGTGTTAGATTTTCTATAGGTTTTGAAGGTATATAGGGACCATTTTCTATGATTATGATAAAGATTCCTTTGATTCTGCATTAATATGATTGACAGACTAGATTGTTTAAAGATTATTTCATAATAATAGCATTTTAAGCTCATAAGGTTTATTATGGCATATAATTATAAGGAATTATATATACATGTAGTTCAAGTGGAAGATTGTTGGATTTTTTTTATTGGACTCACACACATACACATATATATATAATTACATATCATAGGTTATTATAAAGTATGACCTAACATTAAAAGTGATCTAATAAAGTTTTGAATTATTGAATCCAAATCATCTAATTAAAGTATGGCCTAAGATATATGTAAAAACTCTAGTGTTATATTTTTAATTTATGATGGGTAAATTAGGAATTGACACTAATTATATAAATATGTAATTATATTCCCGAAGAAAGTTAGAACAAAATGTTTCTTTTCTTTCATTCCATCGAGAGAAAAGATTAACAACTTGATAATCTAACATAATAGATCTTGAGCTTGTATTGTGATTAGTTGCATCTTACACCGACTACTATCACAGGGCAACTATTAATTTTGATGGAGTTTTCACTCAGTATTACTATCCCAAATCATCTACAACCGATCGTGGCTGGACTCTTTTGTGGTCTGACTCAGATAACATTTGCATAAGTAATCGTGTTACAACTGGTAGTGACACCTTGCAAACAGATGGAAGACTATCCTGTGCATGCCCAGATGGATATGAGTTACTTGATCCAAATGATTCTTATGGTAGTTGCAGACTAAATTACACACAAAGCTGTGGAGTAGATGAGGAGCATCCAGCGGAACACAGATTGGCCAGAGGATGATTATGCTCTCTTGCAGCCTTTCAACCAAGAGCAATGCAGACAATCTTGCTTACATGACTGCATGCGTGCTGTTGCTATTTTCAAATCAGGTGATATGTGTTGAAATCAGTGCTATTTCAAGTTTCCTTCATATAAACCTTCAATGGGAACATTAGGTGCTTATCCTCTGTGTAGGTTCCTTTTTGGTCGATGTGTTTGCTTGTGTACTTGCTGAAAAGAACTTACGGATTGTTATGTAGGGTTTGGTAGACAAGAAAGCTGAGAAGGGTTTCAAGTGTATGTTTTATTTGGTAAGTACCTGAAATGTATTTTTCAATACTTCTGATCAGACTATACTCTGGATGACTGAGTTGCTATTAGCATGACTATAATGAAATGCCGGGCACTGTCATTAAAGCTTAACTGTTTACTTTATATGAGAAGTCATGGTTAACAATAGTTTATATTAAGGAAACTTGAAATAGTTGTTCTATGCAAAATCTTGCTTAGTTTTACTCTTCTTTGTTGCCTGAAACCTTCATGTTCATTTGATGACTTCCCATTCTTTTATAAACCAGAGAATGCCTTTCTACTGCATTAAGTACAAAGTCTTTATGA
>JAOXYD010236453.1:0-17495 GCA_028565735.1 Pinacopodium congolense | reverse complement strand
ATAATAATAGAAATTAATAAAATAATTGTAAGTTGTAAATGGAATATATTACTTAAGAGAGAGAGAGAGAGAGAAGGATTGTAATTATTATAAAAGAAATTAGGTTGATAAGAAAAATACATTTATAATTATAAAAAATAAAGAAATTAACATTGTGTTATCAAAACTGTGCATGAGGACTGTACCTTGAGCACGGTCTGCTACATGAGGACTGTACCTTGAGTACGGTCTTTGAGAGACTGTATGAGACCGTGCATGAATGAGGCACGGTCTTGACAGTGCTCATGAGGCACGGTTTCAAGATCGTGCATGAGCACGATTGTTGATCATGCTCATGGCACGATCTCAACCATGCCTCGTGCACGGTCTCTGAGTCTTACGCACGGTCCAAAATACCGTGCATGATCGTGCCCAAGACCGTGTGCTCTTGAGCACGGTCTTTGAGAGACAGACGGTCTGTTGAGACCGTGCTCAAGGCACAGTCCTAACACAGCATTAATTTTTTTTACATATATATTTTTTTATTATTTTTTATTTTGTCTATAATTATAACTATATTTTTTTATCAATATAATTTTTTTCACAATAATTACAACCTCTTTTTCTCTTGTTCTCTCAAATAAAATATTTCATATACAATTGTTTCATTTTTTAAAATAATACATTTTTTATCAAACAAAATTTCACATAAAGTTACATATATTTTTTAATATAAAGTTAAATTAAAAGAAGCGATCGAGATACTCAAGGTCTCGCAATAGAGTTAAAAAGTATTTATTTATAATACAAGAACAATTTGGAGATATATATATTATTAAGCTTCATCTAAATAAAAATTATTTTGTAAACATAAGATAACTTTAAAAATTAACTTATATATTCAAAGATGTTATAAAACCATTTAACTTTTTAATGAAATTTTTAAAAAATAAAAGGACATTTCTATTTTTTAGAACTCCTGAAAGATATGTAACTTTAAGTTTAGGACTCATTTAGAAACATTTTTCATTTTCATTTTCAAAGTTTTTTTTCTAAATATAGAAAAAAAATAAAAAAAAAACAGTATAAAAAACTCAAAAAACAACACGCCAATACAGTACAAAAATTAAAAAACAATATAAAAATAAAAAAACACAAAATCTAATAAAAACTTGTAAAAATCAAAGCTAACAATAATACCAAATATTTCCTTAGAGATGAAAGTTCTTTGTGGCTATGATAGTTTGGCCAATGTGCAAGAAGTTACATATATTTTGTGATCTTGTTTTGTTAAATTAAATATTTCTTCTTCTCCTTCAATATATATATATATATATATATATATACTATTGATGGTTCCCTTTCCTCTTAAAAATTCCAATGGCTTATTTAGCCTTCAATTATATTATTCTTTGACCAATAGTCTTATTATTTATTAAGAGAGGATATCTAAAACAACTTCATTTATCTAGGATTAAATTTTACTAGAAACAAAAATTTACCTTCTAAAAAAAAAAATATTACTCTTTGAGGTGAAAGCTCCTACATCAAATGATGAAAATTTGCAAAAATAGTCTTTATAACAAACTTCTAATATTTTGATATTTACACATTAAATTTTAATAAAATTTAAAATTTCCTTAATCCTAAGCCACTATTTTGGTGACTTGGTCATTTTTAATAAATTCAAGAATTTATCCAAAAAAATTAATGTTAATATTTGTATAGAAATAGTCTTTTAAGTAAAATTTAAATATTTTGATATGTATTAATTAATTCTTAACAACTATTTTTTATGTACAAATAGTCTTTATAGATAGAAGTATAAGGATAAATATTTATTTATATTACAAGAATAATTTAATCTACTATTCAATTTCATCATGATCAATATGAGAAGAAAGATATTTTATATTATTATTGTGTGTTTTGTACATAGAACGAAGCCTCCATATATAGAGTTACAAGAGAGCTAATATATAGAAAGGAAATAAACTAGTAATAATTGTAGGAAGATCATATGCATAATTACAGGGAGTTGTACACAATTGTAGGCATAAAATTTGTATGTTGACATCCCCCCTCAAATTGAAAATGATGGAGAATAAAAGATCTGAAGTTTGTCAAGAAGATCGCAAAAGCGTCAAGGTGGATGGGCTTTATTGTAAATGTTAATAACTTGATCAATGGAGGAGTCGGAGATAAACGTGATAGTATTCTAAAGTACATGATGTCGCACAAAATGGCAATTATTTTTTATATTTTTAGTATACTCATGAAACACATCATTGTGTGTAATTTGAATAGCACTGTGATTATCACAATATAAAGGTATGGGAGAGATTTCCTCAATACCTATATCATGAAGTAACCATTGAAGCCAAACTAATTCAGAGCAAGTATCAGCAAGAGCTTGATATTTAGATTCCATGTAAGGAATCACCAAGAAAGAAACAATAGTCAGTGATAGGTTAGTGATCAATAGGATCAAAAGTCCAATCAGCATCGAAATAAGCTCTTAATCTAGGGAGGATGAGCTAGAGAAACGTATAACATGAAATAAAATACCTTTCACATATAAAAGAATTCAAAGTACGACTGCCAAATGTATGGTATGAGGAGAAGACATGAAATGTCTGACAACATGAACTGCATAGGCTATATCAACCAAGTGACAGTGAGATAAACAAGACTTCCAATTAATTGATGATAAAGAGTGGCATCAATGAGAGGAGTGCCACTAGTTGCAAAAAAGAAGATCATTGGATTCAATAGAAGTACTAACAATCTTTTCATCAGTAAGTCCAGCATGAGAAATAAGATTCGTAGCATATTTTGATTAAGATAAATAATACTTTGTAAAGTCAGATGATACCTCAAAGCTAAGAAAAAAAATGAGATGGCTAAGGCCTTTCATTTGAAACTGTGTACTCAAATATGTTTTAAGATCATTGATACCCTTTAAGTCATCACAAGGGATAATCATGTCATCGTTATAAAGAAGTAATAGAATGGAACCTCTACTAGTCTAACAAAGGAATAGTGTATGATAATAAGGACTTGAATAAAAACTAATCTGTCCAATGGTCGATCTAATTTGGCAAACCAAGCTTGAGGGGCTTGTTTTAAGCCATCAAGAACTTTTCGAAGACCATAAACTTTATTAGGAGGATGATTATATCTAAGAGTTGGTTATATGTAGACTTTCTCACCAAGATCATCGTTAAAAACTGTATTTTTAACATCCATCTAAAATAGCTTTCATTTTTTAACTGTAGAATAACAAGTAGCTACGAGTTGAGGTTATATGAGCTACAAGAGAAAATGTTTCTTTATAATTAATACTATATTCTTATGTAAACCCTTTTGCAACCAATTGTGCTTTATATAGCTAGATAGAACCATTAGCTTGGGTTTTAATTTTATATACCCATTTATAGCAAACTTGTCTGGTGATTAGTCTACTAAATTCCAAATATGAGTGCTAGTGAGATCTTGTTGTTCTTCTGTCATAGCTTGCCTCCACAGAGGATTAGTACTTGCCTCACGATAGGTGTACAGTTCATATAAAGAGACAATGGATGAGTATCAATGATAATCACGAAGAGTAATATTATATTATCTTACACGAATACTGCTACAAGGAGAGGAAGGAATAATTGAAGATGAAGAATGATTTTCAATAACTAAAGGCGAGCATGTGTCAAATTCCATAGAAATTCGGAAGTCACTTGGAAAAGGATTGGAGATGTCAATACAGTTTGAATTAGAGTTCCCTATAAATCAAGCATCAAGAAAAAGAATAGAGGAACCTATGAGATATGAAAAATGAATATATTAAACTCAAAAACCTAAAATAGCAAAGAACGTCTTATGCTTCCAAAAGGTAACATGATGAGGAATTCTAAGACGTTGTGTAATGGGATCCCAACATTGATAACCTTTGTATTTTAAACCATATCCCAAGAAGCAACATAGTTTAGCCTTAGGCTCTAGTTTTGTATGTTCATGAGGTTGAAGAAGAATGAAGCATGCACTCTATGAGAGATATTACCAATAGTGGAGGAAGGAACTCAATTTATGGTATAAATAGCAGTGAGAGCAGCCACCTCCCAAAAAGACTCTAGACCTGCAGTAGATATAAGGAGAGCACGAACTGTATCTATAATATGTTTGTTTTCATTCAATTTGACTTTTTTGGGTAGATATGCCTGGAAAGAATGTTGACTAATTGTTTTATTATGAGTTAAGAATTAAGATAATTTAGAATCTATATATTCCTTGGTGTTATCAGTGCGAAGGATTTTAATGGAACAAGAAAATTGAGTCTTACTCATAAAGGCATATTGAATATATATTTGAGTCAATTCAAATATGTGTTTCAATAAATCCATGTATATCGAGAAAAATCATAATCAAAAAACAAAGATATAGTTATGAATAATCTAATTAGGTTGTTGTTAAATGTAATGAGGGCGGTAATAAAGTTGAAATTATAGTACTTCATCAGAAATAGAGTATCTAGTCTTAAGAAAATTCCATACCTCATGTGGAATGTCAAAACAGCGAAATACAATTTTGATTCCAAGAAGGCAAGTGTTGTGAAACCAAGTTAAAATTTGATAGTTCTTACCATCTCACTATTTTAATCATTCCACAATTGGCCTTTATCCTCATTAATATTTTTGTTGGGTTTACAAATCTCACCAATGTCATAATGCCATAAAAATTACCCTTTGAGGAAGTAGTACATCCCTTGAGAACATAGGTCATACTTTGTTCTATAAAAAAAAAAACAGTAATAAGTTGTAAAATAGGTTGAGAAGTTTGGTGAAAACTCTTAGAAGTAACTATTGGAGTCAATAAAGTGAACAAACCAGTTGAAAAATGAAGAAACTTAACCTATAACTTTAAGATAGAGGCAGATTTGACAAAATGGACCCAAAAATTTAACTCAGAGGGGTTAGAAATTTTAGAAACCAGTTATAAAGTTCTTAGAATCAGTATAAAGATGCCTGAACTGATTAATCAAACCAAGACAGGCTGGTTAAACCAAAACATTGAATCAAACCAAAAATTGAACTATAAAATGGGATAAAAAATGCAGCAGCCCGTAAAAGTTATAAAAAAAATAGTGTGGTACAGTAAACTAGTAAGAATAGTACTTTTCTTTGATATTCCAAATTTTTCTCTAGACAAAGCCAAAGCTATCATGTCAAGGTAACCAAATTAACCCAATTCAAAACCACTGAACTCCACAAATTGAAGGGATTCTTTGAATAAGAACCACCGAGTGAGTTACAAGGTGGTAGATACAAGGGAAAAAATTTAAAATACTAAAGGAGCATAGCTGTTACGTGTGGATTCTTCCAAGGGGACCTTGGGGTAATTTATACCAGATCAAGTGAGTATCCATAAACAATTTAAGGACATCATATTTCCACCTAAAATCTTAAGGCAATGGGTTATGAACCTTCTATTGTAAATATCTCACTTCAATAATCTGTCTCTTTCCGATATGGGATAATTTACTTGTAACTTTTCACAACAATCTCCTCCTTCATAAATAAATTCATCTCCCTCATCACTCCCCCTAAATCCACAACCTATGTGAAGTCATTGGGTTCCAGGTGGGAGCGCAACGCTGACTCAAATTTTTTTCGACTTTGCCCCAACCCAATCAACCTGGGTTCTGATATCATTTGGTGTGTGTGAATTCTTCCTAGGGAGTTTTGAGGAGAATTTAGATTAGATCAAGTGAGCATTCATATACAATTCAAGGACATCATATCTCCACTCAAACCTTAAGACAATGGGTTATAGACATTCTATTGTATATAACTCACTTTAACATTCTATCGCTTTTTTATGTGAGATAATTTACTTGTGACTTTTCACAATAACTCTAATACCATGATAAATATGAGAACAAAGAAATTGTATATTATTATTGTGTGTTTTGTACATAGAAAAAAACCTCCACATATAGACTTACAAGAAAATTAAATATAGAAAGGAAATAAAGAAGTAATAACTGTAGGAAGATCATATGCATAGTTACACAGATTTGTACATAATTATGGGCATAAAATCTGTATGTTGACACATCTAAATAAAAGTTATTTTGTCAATATATGTAAATTTTAAAAGTTCATTTACAAATCTATAAATTTAAAGACTTTATATACTTGTTTACTTTTTTAATCAATATTTTTTTTAAAATGACATTTATATTTTCCACAGGATTCGTAAAAGACTCGTGCCTTTAAATTTTAGAGGTGGATGTTCCCTCTTACTGTAACGATATGTTGCATGCGTACACATTATATGATCTTTTTTTGTTAAATTAATTATATTCTTCTTCTTTTTTAATATATATGTATATAATAATTATTTTAGTGAACTATTTAGATATAAAATTTAATAAAATTTAGATAGTTCCCTTTCCACGTAAAATTTCCAATGACTTTAGTCTTCGACTGTTAGTCTTTGGCGTGAAAAGTCTTTTTCGAAATATATCGAACGATGAAAGTTCTTAGAAAGTCCGCAACCCTTCTTCTCTTATTCTCTTCCCTACTTGATAGAGATTTGACGTGAAAAGTCTTATTGGAAATATATCGAACGATGAAAGTTCTTAGAAAGTCCGCAATCCTTATTCTCTTCCCTACTTTATATAGAGCACCTTGTACAAGAAGTTATAACTCTACTCTCTTCCCAACCAAAAATGCTTCAGACCCAGAGATATGTGAGTATGCTCCTGATAATACTCATGATTACGGGCAGTAGCTCGGTGGAGGCAAGAGCTGTGGTTATTCCAAAACGGATTGAATTTCAGCCAGGCAAGAGCTCTACGATTCCATAATTTGAATTTTGTTTTGGTCTTCTTTTATCAAATAAGTCTACAGATATGTACCTAAGTAATGCTCGTCTTTGTTTGTGTTGGATGTGTGAGGTAGCTTTTGGCAGTTGATTTTTCTATATTATTCATTTATCAATGCTCTTTTAATAACATTTCTTTTCGATATGATATATTATTTGTATACTACATGTAATCTGTTACTTAGTGTTATATTTTTATATATCGGAATTAGAAATAATTACAAACACCTACATTCTTAAATCTACCAAAATTCCAACCCTGGTAAATGGCAAGGTGCTATTACCTAAACTCTTCCTTAGAAATTAAGAATGGTAACAAGCCGGACTGGTAAGCTTGAGTTCGACTTGGATTAAATATAAGTTGGAGGATAAAATTTTTAAAAGTATATTTAGTTGGGTTGTGAATTTTAGTTTTTTATTATAGATGTTATATGTTTATATTAATTGTTGTATTTTTTTTTTCGATTTCTGTGTTATATTAGTATATTTTCTTTATCAATTTTTATATTTAGAAAAATAAGAAACAAAAATAAAAAATTATGATAGGCTAGAAAAGGTTAAGATTTCAAATCAGAGCCTGATGAGACCAAGTTAGGTTAGGGTCCTTCTTGAAACTAATGTAACAAATTAGTCTGAGTTTAGATTGATCCATTAATCTTGATTTTATCGTGACACGAATTTGAGCTTTCGATATCAATGGAATTTGGGCTCAAACTCAAAGATGATATATTTGAGTTTTATTCAAAGATGATTTTAACGTGACACGAATTTCGATATCAAGTAACTTGCTTAAAACCAAGACGTCAAATTATATTTGATCGAGATGAGATATTAAAATTTTTTTAACAAGATTATGACCCTGTCCAATACCAATCCTACTTGAGACCCAATAACAATCCCTTGGACTTGGTTCCCACATATTCTTGGGGCGTTTGCTTCTTTTCGTTTTGACATGATAATATTAGAAAATTTTCTTCTTCAAACTTGATTTGTGTGTTTTATTACATAGTTTATACTATAATTACCCTACTATAATAATGCGTTATATGCTTAACTTATATTCTTTTTTGTTTATCAAATGCTGTTTTCATAAATCCAGTTCATTTTGAATCACCAGAAATAAAATAAAGTGCCAGCACCAAATGATGGGAGACTGGCCATATCTCTCCTTTAAATTGGCCATCATGACAAGAACGGCCATGTATCCACTTCAAATTGGTCATTTTTTATGTCTAGAAAACTTGAGTGTTTCCAGATTGATAATAAATGCTTTGATAAAATATCCTTGCAAGTTTTCAACACTAGGACCTGATAAGACACATGTAGGAAAAATGCGATGCATTTTCACACTAAGTTCAAGAACTAAAAGTATGAATTCACACATAAAATTTTTACTAAAATTCAAATAAATTGCTAATATTTTGTTCTTTATACATTAAATTTTAACGTTATTACTTGTGTACAAGTAGTCTTTATAGATAAAATTAAGCAATAATGCTAGAGTTCAGAACATTTAGAAGCTCGACATTCCTCTTTGAGCTAGTTAGTGTATTGTCAATTTACTGGAGACCGACTTGACTTAGTTTCTTCTTGCTTGTGCTTGTTTTGTTAGTTTTGGTTAGGTTTTGATTTCCGATATCCATTATGAATTTGTTGGAGTCTCAAGATGTAATTTGTTTGTTTAGTCTGTCAGTGGAGTTCAGTGGTTTATAGCCTTGGTGGCTTTGTTGTAAACTTCTTTTATATCTTGTGTAAGCTATTGCTGGCTTTATTTTATCTTAGCTTATTTTATTTTTTAAAAAATAATGCTAGAGTTAATATACCATAACGATAAATATTTATCTATAATACAAAAACAATTTTAAGATATCTATAATTAATTTTCATCTAAATAACAATTATTTTGCAAATATACGTTAACTTTAAAAGTTAATATATAAATTTAAAAACTTATTTAAATTTTTTATAAAAATTTAAAAAATAAAAAGGCATTTATCTTTTCTACAGAACTCCTGAGAGACTCGCACCATAAAGTTTAGAGATGAAAGTTATTTTTAACTGTCACGGTTTGGTGCTTGCACGAGAAGTAACGTACACATTATGCGATCTTATTTTATTAAATTAAATACTTCTTTTTCTTCTTTTATCTTATATATATATATATATTAATTTTACTGTACAAATTAATAAAATTTTGACAGCTTCCTTTCGACGTAAAAATTCTATTTGACTTGTTTAGTCATCGAAATATTAATCTTTGACGTGAAAGCTCTTGGAGGAAATATATCGAATGATGAAAATTTTCGAAGCCAGCGACGCTTCTCTCTTTCCAACTTTCACACCCGTAGATATACAAAGCATCTTTTACAAGAAGCATGAAACACCAACACCAATACCTTACTTCTATAACTCACATTTCTTCCCAACAGAAATACTTCCAAACCGAAGGTTTGCACTGTGCGACTGATAATACTCATGATTGCAGGCAGTGGCTCAGTGGAGGCAAGAGCAATGGCTGCTCCCATAAAGATTGATAGTCGTTTATTTTTGAAAGAGCCCAGAAAGTCACCGTCAGCACCAAACCGTGGGGTGCCCTAAAGTCGGTGTGATTTTCATAAGTGAAATGTTTGGTGTTATTAATATAAATATTAGATAGTAAAATATCTAAAAGATTTTCATATATATGAAATTATCTTATAATATGTAATATTTCGAATATTTTCTCATTTATAATCACAATAAAAAGGTTATGTAGTTAGATTCTTCTCATAATTGGGATTTATATGCTTTTAAGTCTATGTGACCTTTTGTTCCTTCGTTGGTCTTTCTTATCAAATCGGTTTACGTGTATGTATCTAAATTTTATGTTTGTCTTCCGATGAAAAATTAATCTCTTGTACAAAATCATACGAGATTCCTAGGTGGTCAGTGACAGCATGCATTATATGCTTTATTACCTAACAAATTGCGTTATCTGCCTTTATAAAATCAGATAAAATCAAAGAAAGGATTATCTGTCTCTCTTTATTAACGAAAGAGACTTTGACGACTTCTTAAGTGAAAGCAA
The DNA here is from genome assembly GCA_028565735.1 of Pinacopodium congolense. NCBI lineage: Eukaryota > Viridiplantae > Streptophyta > Magnoliopsida > Malpighiales > Erythroxylaceae > Pinacopodium > Pinacopodium congolense. The sequence goes on along the minus strand of JAOXYD010236453.1, from coordinate 7,570 downwards.
CTCTTTGCATTTCATTTTTTACTATATTCGTAAATTTTACGTTCTGATTAATTAATAACTTAAAATTAAGAAAGTAATATTAATATATTCTTAATCTCAACTAATACATTTTAGATGAGTTTTCATTTATGAGATTCCAGCCTAACTTACACTACAAGTGGGAACTAGTTGGCTCACAAATAATGTTCGAGCATATCTTTGACCTCAAACAACTAATTATAAATATAAATAATTTAACATTTTAAAAAATTCAAATGATCATTGATAAAGTTAATGCAATTCACATATATTTACAGTCAACAAAATTTAATTGAGGTAAGATTTTATTTTTCATTAACCTTTGTATTCTTTCTTTTAATATATGATTTAACCTTCTATACTACAAAAAAAAAAAAGAAGAACACTTATTACGTACATTACGTTTATTTCTTATAATATGGTCAATATAAAACAAAAATTCAACGAAAACAACATCAAGATTAAAATGATATAAAAAATCAATTAAAGTTCCAGCACCATAATAGTACATGTGTTTATATAATGAAAAACATAGTTTTTAATCTTAAAATTAAATTTTATATCATCTAACTTTACAACAAAAACTAAATTTCTATCACATTTAAAAACATAAAGATACTTTTTTAGATCCAAGTGACATCTAGTGTCCAAGATCATTATGTACGTCCCAATTCCTTTTATTCATACCTTCATTTTTTTTTCCCATATACAAGAACTTATTAGTTCCATTTATGGGTTAGATTGAAAGAAATCCCTCTGTAATATATAACACGCAAGTAGTTGTACTATAATCTAATAATTAGGTATTATCAAGTACTTCAATAAGGTTTTATTCAAAATATACTAAAATATAGTATGTATCTTTCTTTTTGAACCAAGCCTTTCTTTTAAGGCAATTCTTCTTGAAATAATCAACTTTCTTACAAAAGTAGTACCTCTGCTCTTTATAGGTTCAACCCTCATTAACCTTTCTGAGAGCTTTATCCTTATCCTTATTCTTCTTTCCTAGTTTGTTCTTATTGCTACCAGCTCCGTAATGAAATGTAAGATGAACATAGTGCTTCTTCATTTTCTTTAGTCTCCCCTCCTCCTAAAGCAACATGACTTTAATTTCCTAAAGATTCCATTTCTCCTTAAAGGTATTATAATTCATCTATAATTGACCAAACTCAATAGAAAGTGAATTGATAATAAACTACACTAATAAGGATTTACTCATATCCATACCCATCGATTTCAACTTTGTTACTATATTTGCCATGTTTGTCACATGATCATGAATAGAGTATGATTAGTCAAACTTCTTGGTCATTATTTCACTCATTAAAGTCTTTACAATTTACTTGTCAACTATTTCTAATTGGGAGTATTCCTTAATTTTTATCATAAACTCTTTTGCATTGATCATTTTAGGCATTGATGGCTTAACATTTCCAGCAATTGTCATTCATAACAAGTTCAAACTTAACCTGTTAAATCTTTCCCAAGCCTCGTAAAAAGACTTATTAACTTCAGTACTAATCTCAGTTATAGCTACTGGCATTGCATCTAATTATTGCCAAGTCTAAATCCAAAATATCTAATTGGAATTGGATTTGATCAAATAAATCCTTATAGTTCCGATCATTGAACTTGATTAACCCATTTCTTAAAGCGAAAAAATTAATAGATACTTCAAACATAACATATAGGTTACACATTAACACTTTGAGTAAACTTAAATGGATTCAAACAAACAATAAATTTGATTATGTATTTAAATTACCCTTTGGATAATATTTAAATACATAACTGTAACCTATAATGACAGTAACAAAATATATTATAATGGAAAATCAATTATATTCTAGTTAACATGTATGTTATCTTTGGTAAAATAATCCTATTCACCAAATATATTGATAAGTTCCATTAATATTGTTCGAAGAACTATCTATACAGAGAGAGGCTAAAACGGTAGCTTTATTCGAATAATCTATCTTAACATAATACAACTATTCCCTTTTACATTTGTTTCAATAAACAGGCTTAACTAAATAATAAAACCACATTAAGCATGTAACTATTTACCTTACATAAAAAAAGGCATAACATAAACAAGATACAAACATAAACATATAAAAAGACGCAGTATAAGGAAAAACAAACTATACAAACTTAACACCCCCTTCAGTTGGAGCTTGATGAACATCAATCACACCTAACTTCGATATCAGTTAGGAAAAGGTAGGAGCAACCTAAGGCTTGGTGAATAAATCTACCAACTGATCTTTAAAAGCAACATGAAGAGGAACAATAAACCCAAGCTTATTTTGATCTCTAACCAAATGGTAGTCTATATCCGGATGCTTTGTCCTTTCATGGAAGACAGGATTTGTAATAAAGAAATAGGAGTTGGAACAAGAACCTGCAAATCTTTCAAAAGATAAGAAATCCAAAGTAACTCACATGCAATGGAGCCTATACTCCTATATTCAGCCTTAGCAGAAGACCTAGAAATAGTGGTTTGTTTCTTTGTCTTCCAAGAAATAAGAGCAGAACCCAAAAATATACAAAAACTAGACAAAGAGCATCTAGAATCTGTGCAGGAAGCCTAATCTGCATCACAAAAGGCTTTAAGATGAATATCAGTAGACACAGGAAAGAAAAGTCCTTGGGAAGGCACCCTTTAAGATATTTCAATAGATGTATAGTAGCATTTCAATGCAAATCACAAAGAGCCTGCAGAAACTGACTTAACTGTTGTACTGCATATGTAATATCGGGTCTTGTAAAACTCAAATATAAAAGAAGACCAACCAGCCGCTTATAAGGACCTGAATTAGGGAGCAAACTACCAAAATTCAAAGATAGCTTCAAACCTTTAGGAAGAGGTGTAGAAAATGGTTTTGCATCAGTTAAACAAACCTCTTGTAAAATATCTAAGATATACTTATGCTGATTTATAGAAATACCAGCAGTAGACCTTGCAATTTCCAACCCAAGGAAATATTTGGCTGAATCCAATTCTTTAATAGTAAAAGCATCATGCATAAAAGTTTTAACAGCCCCTAAAGTTGACTCTGAATGGACAACTAAAAGCACATCATCAACATAAATCAGAAAAGCAACAAAAGAGGATCCAATAGATTTTATGAAAAGACAATGATCATTCTTTGACTGTTTAAAACCAAAAGATAATAATCGACTAGTAAATTTAACATTCGACTACCGGGAAGCCTACTCAAGGCCATACAAAGATTGTCGTAATTGACAAACCTGACCAGGTTTGGCCTTAGTATAGCCATCCAGAGGAAGCATATATATTTCCTCATCAAGAAACCCATGTAAAAATGCATTATTAATATCTAACTGGTGAATAGACCGAGAAAAAGTAGAAGCTACTACTAACAAAATTCGGACAGTGACAGGTTTAACAATTGGTGAAAAATTGTCATGGTAATCAATTCCTTCAACTTGATTATAGCCTTTAGCTACTAATTGAGCTTTATACCTATCAACACTACCATCCGGAGTTAATTTCAGTTTGTAAACCCGTTTAGAACCAATTGCCTTCTTATCATCAAGTAACACAGTTAAATCCAAGGTTTGATTTAATTCTAAGAATGCGATTCTTGATGCATAGTTGCAACCCAATGTGGATTGGATTAAGCTTGAGCATATGAATATGGTTCTTGAACATTAGACAAGTTAGATAGAAAAGATGTGTATGTAGTAGAAAAATGGATAGGTTGGGTATAAGGGTAAGTGTTTGGTGTGTATGAAGAAGAAACAGGACCTTTAGACACAAAACTGGATGTGGCAGAAACAGGAAGTGGGATAATAACATTGGAAACAAAATTTGTCAACCAACCAAGTTGGCAAATAGTCCTTGTACTACATCTCAATTGAGAATAAAAAGAAACAAGAGAAGGAGGAAGAGAAGAAACAAAATCAGAAGGAATAACAAGTTGAGACCCTATTTGAGAAATGGGAGAAGAATTAAGCTGAGAATAAAAAATAACAGGAGGGGAAATCTCATGAGCATAATGAAAATCTACAGCAAGGACAGGTAAAGAAACAGCATAAGTAGGAGGTGAAATAGACTAAAAAAGAAAAGCATGCTCATGAAAGATAACATCACGAGACACTAGAATAGTATGAGAGTTAAGATCAAACAATTTATAGGCCTTATATCCTGAACTATAACCAATGAAAACACATTTGGAAGTTCAAGCATCAAATTTGGATTTGGATGGGTGAAGATTGGTTGTAAAACAAAGGCAACCAAAAACTTGAATATTTGTATATGTAGAAGGCGACCATACAAAACTTCATAAGGTGTTTTCCACTTCAAAATAAAAGTGGGCAACTTATTAATAATATAGGTTGCAGTTAGAATAGAATCCCCCCAAAACTATCAAGGTAAAAAGGCCTGAAACATCAAGGCTCTAGCAACCTCTAACAACTACCTATGTTTTCTCTCAACACCCCCATTTTTTTTAGGAATATAAATACAAGATTTCTGATGCAAAATACCTATATCAGTAAATAATTATTAGCATTCTCTACCTAAAAATTTAGCCCCATTATCAGACCCAAGTACCTTGACAGAAGTGTTAAACTGATTGGAAACCATCTTAAGAAATCTAGTCAGAATAGAAACTACTTAACTCTTATGACTCATAAGGTATGTCCAGGTAGCCCGACTAAAATCTTCTATAATGGTAAGGAAATAATGGCTACCAGACAATGAGGGTTTCCTATATGGCCCCCAAATATCAACATGTATTAATTGAAAGATAGAAGTGGGTTGAATAGAACTAGAAGTAAAAGGCAATCGATGTTGTTTAGCCATAGGACATACATCATATATAATTTCATAACCAAAATTCTTGGAATTGATACATTAAATATGATCCAGTATAGAGTTAGAAATGTGTCCTAATCTATGATGTCAAAGCTGATACAAAGAAACGGAATGAATAGCATCAGGTTGAGAACTAACAATACACAAAGAATGTTGTTTATTACAAAAGCACAAAAAGATTGTGCATCAAGAACATATAAACGTCCTATCACCTTACCAATAGCCACAATTTTGTTAATCTTTAGGTCTTGCAAAACGCAGTAGGTAGGATAAAATGTAAAAATGATGGAGGCTGTGGTGGCTAGCTTATTAACAGATATCGAGTTATATTTGAAGGTAAGGACATGTAAGGCTTCAGTTAAGACAAGTTTATTTGGAAGAAGAACATCTCCAACATGATGAACATGATTCAAAGTACCATTAGGTAAGTATACAGGTGTAAAGGTGTCAATTACAGTGGGTTTATGCTGCAAATTAATATCTACACTCATATGATTTAAAGCCCCTGTATCTAATATCCAAGAATAAGATTTAATGCTATCTATGCAAGAAAAAGCTTTAGAGTAAATAATAGTACCTACAAAGTTGTTCAGGTGACAAAGTTGAACATTATCGGGTCAGAAGCATCTTTATTCTTCAGCAGCTTTAATAACTCATGTCTGACCATCTGTCCCAAAGTAGGATTCTGGTGAACAACTTCTTCCTCCACCCGCATCCCTTTTGCAGGAGTAGTTTCTGAAACATTGGCTGCAGAAACCTTAATAGATCCTTTCCCTCTTTTCTATTGGAACTCTCTATACCATACCAGTACTCCACGTAGCTTGAAGCAACTATCCTTCTGATGTCCAATTTTTTTACAGTAGTTACAAAATAAATCACTCTTATCTACACAACCTCCCTTCTATTTCAAATTAGGACTTCCCCCACCATCATTAGCTTTCTTACAACTTGGCACATTAGCTAACAATGCATTATTTTCTATTCCATCAACAAACCCTAAGTGGACTTCCCTCTGTTTTTCCACTCTTAGAACCATATAATAGGCCTTATTGACAATAGCCAATGGGCCCATAACCAATATCTGATTCTTCACATTATGATAACTCTCAATTAATCCTATCAAAAACTGCATCAACTAAGTGAATGATGCAATCTCAACTACAGTCTTACTTACTCCACACACAAACTGACGCATTGCTTCACAAATACATTATGGAATAGACATTAGACAAAGCAATTCATCTCACAAGTTCTTAAGACATGTAAAATACTATTGTCTAAGTTCCTTGAGAAATGGAACTAATATGACATTGTAATTGGTACACCAATGGCCCATTACTTTCCCCAAATCTTCCATCTATATCTAACGATAACTTTCTAGCTGAATCAGTATATATGAAGGCCTTAATAATGTCTTTAGAAATTGAGTTCAAAATCCAACCTCTAACCATGTAATCAATTCTAATCCACATATCATAATCACATGAATCCATGTTCGGTTTCTCACATTTTCCATCAATAAACCCTAATTTCATCTTAGCACCTAGGGCTATTTTGATCGACTTACTCCAACTCAGAAAGTTAGGACCAATTAAGGGAGAGGTAACTAGTGCCATACCTATATAGTCAAACCCTTATAGGAATAGTGGATTCTCTTCTTGATACACCTTCGATCTCGAATCAAAGATGGAATCGGTAGGGGAATCGTGTGAAAAACTCGCCATATCTGCCAAATAAAAACTTCACTAACCTCAAATCTTCACAATCCATAAGCTTCAGAACCTGATTGAAGAAGATGACAAACCCTAATCGCCGAATCCTTACTGGAACACTCCATCACAGCATGAAAATGAAATACCACAGTCACACCATCTCTAATCACCGATTTGTGCCATCAATGACTAGAAACACAAAGTCAATCTAAGATTGCAAGCTCTGATACCCTGTTCGGAGAACTATCTGTATAGAGAGAAGCTAAAAACGATAGCTTTATTTGAATAATCTATCTTAACATAATACAATTGTGCTCTTTTATATCTGTTTCAATAAACAGGGTTAACCAAATAATAAAACCACATTAAGCATCTAACTATCTATCTTACATCAAAATGGCACAACATAAACAAAATACAAACATAAACATATAAAACGACATGGTATAAGGAAAATGAACTATACAAACTTAACAAATATCCTTAATTATAAGCAATGGCTTATCTTTAGATTACCTCCTAACTTTATAATTAATGACTCAATTATTTAGTTCAATCTTTTATGTCATTTTAATAACATCATATAAACATAAATAATTGAAAAATCACGATTAAATGTCTAAATATCTTATCAAGTTAGGCTCCTTTAGCAATTGATAAGCTTTCCATGCAATAAAGCTTTGACACTTAATTTTGGCTTTTGAATGAGTATTATCGATGATTTCTTTTAAATGAGTATTATCGATATCAATATATGAAAGTTAAAACATAATAATGCATGATTATTATAGGGTTGTCACATGATAAAGGACCATCATGTAGTGTTAATAACTGGTACAAGCTAAAACAAAGTTATTCAATTAGGTTATATTATACTAAACATTTGTATTTAAATATATCATAAAATTTCAATTTATATAGAGTGATACAGATATAAAGATTGAAATATTAAAAATATCAAGTGAAATTTTTTAAGTTAAAATTTTGAGTG
>JAOXYD010236443.1:0-17495 GCA_028565735.1 Pinacopodium congolense | reverse complement strand
TGATATGATTAATTGATTATATAACATTTCGATGAGTCATTATTTTTGAAAGATGAAGAAGACATTTTCAATAATGACATTTTCAATAAGATATGATCTGTATCCTTGTGCTAGAATAGACAACAAGCTTTTGGTGTAGTTGTCAGGGATTGCAATATATTCATCTTATTCAATTTGTTTCTTTTGATTTAAGGATTTTGATAATTTTTCTTGTTTGATTACAAGTGCATGAACATAAGAATAATAACGAGCTTTGTTGATCTTAGAGATACAAAAATTTCTGACATCATTAAACACAAAAGAGAAGTCTAAAGAGCAAAGTGTCCAGAAGCTATAAATAAAGCAATAGGGTAAGAAGGTAACCAAAGAGGAATTGAGAGGACCATCCTGGATTTCTTATAGCCTTGATTTCTAATACGTGACAACAATTTCGCAATTAAATTAGTGTTATTGAACATGTTGCAAACTAATGTTTAATTTTATAAATTGGCCAACGAAGACCTAAATGCACACTTGACCAATTTATTAGGAATATGTGACACTTTTATATACAGTGGGTTGTTAGAGGATGCTGCAAAAATAAGGTTGTTCACTTGTATATTGAAGAACCGAGCTAAGGCATGGTTGTAGTTTCTCAACCTAAAGAATGTTAAAAATGGGAGCAGATGGTATATGCCTTTTTAGCCAAATATTTCCTATTGATGAAAACTATAAGAATCATCAAGGAGAATAAAAACTTTTAAAAAAGTGATGGAGAGTCTTTGTATAAATCATGGGAGAGATTTAAAGAGTTACAAGGAGTTACCCATACCACAACTTATCAAAGAAGTTCTTGTTGCAAATATTCTATAATGGAATCAATGCACATACAAGAGGGACCATAGATGTAGCAACTGAAGCTTTATTGATGAAGAAGATAATAAATGCTATAAATGAATTATTGAATGGATGAAGAATAATAGTTGCCTTTGGATAATATAAAGGAGTGAGTAAAAAAATTTAAAGAACAGAAGGGAGAAAAAATTTAAAGAACAGAAGGGAGTGCTTTCTATGGATTTAATAATAGTTTTGCAATCTCAAGTATTAGCCCTCACTAAGCAATTAAGCAACTTGCAGGCCACTTATTCCAATTTAGTAAATGTAATTAAACATAAATGTAAGTTGTATGGATAAGAAAGCCATGTTATAACTGATTACTTTTTTATGAAAAGAGCAAGTTAACTATATGGGAGCTCAATAAAGAGGGCGTAAAAATCCATATTTTAACATATATAATCTCGTGGAGAAGAACCAACCAAATTTGTTTTGGACTAATAATGAAAGAAATCATATGAGAGCACAAGGCCTACTACGCTTTCAACATGATATACTAGGATCCTTAAAGACAATGATTGATAAGTTATTGGATGTACTAAGCTCCAAGTTCCCTAGCCAAGATGAAAGTTAGAAGTGGATAGAAGCCAAATTTAACCAAATAAGGAAGAACCATGTCTCTTCCATTTATACTTTAGAGGTTCAAGCTAGTCTGGGAGTCTCCTAAGTAGCATAAAATCTAATCCAAAGCAATTGAAGGCTATAAAACTTAAAAGTGGGAAGGAATTAGAAGAGATAATGGAGAAGAGAGATAAACCCCATAAAGAAGGAAACAAAGAACAAGAGGAGGAGGAGAATAAGGAGAAGTCTTACGTGCCACCACCATCCTCTTCTCCAAAAATTTCATTTAATAAAGATTAAAGAAGAATCAAATAGATGAAAAATTTACCAAATTCTTAGAGAAGTTGAAGAAGATGCAAATCAACTTATCCTTTATGCTTTTTGGAGAACATACTTAGGTTTTCCAAATTCCTCAAGGACATCTTAACCAACAAGAGGACTTAAGAGGAAAATGATATCATTGATAGAGAGTCGAAACTCCATCATTATTAGCCACATGCCCTAAAAAATTACAAGATCTAGGGAGTTTTAATATCCCTTATATAGTTGGTAATATTGAAATTTTCAAATGTTTATATGACTTAAGAGCAAGAATTAATTTGATGCCTCTGTCCATTTTTAGTAAATTAGGGCTAGGAGACATAAAGGCAGCATCTATAATCATCCAATTGGCAGACTAATCAATCAAGAAGCCATTTAGAGTTGTGGAGGATGTATTGGTCAAAGTGGACAAGTTCATCATTCTTGTAGATTTTGTTATACTAGATTTTGAGGAGGATCAAAATTGTCCATTGATCCTTGGGAGGCAATTTATTAACATAAAAATTGAATTAGTTGATGTGCATGAAGGGAAATTAGTTTTTATGAACGGTGATAAGCATGTAAAGATTAGTATGAGAAAAACATTAAAGAATTCAATAAAGGTGGGTGCTTGCATGAAAATTTATATGGTTGATGAATGTGTGAGGGAGAAAAAGGAGAGATTTGATAAAGAAGTGGATGAGAAAAATGATGAAGAGATTGAGAAGAAACAGGAGTTGGGTGAGAAACTAAAACAAGAATCGAAGCTTCCACTCCACCTTCATTTGAGAAACCACCTACCTTGGAATTAAAATCATTATATCTTAAATATATGTTTATAGGTTAGGGTCTGACATTACCAATTATCATATTGAGCTAGTTGGACTTATAGTGAGAGAAGAAGGTGGTAGATATTATTAGGAGAAGAATGAAAATTATGGGATGGAAAATTTCAAATATAAGAGGAATAAGTCCTAATGTAGTGATGCATAAGTCCAACATTGAAGAGGGATATAAGAAAATGTGGGAAAGCAAAAGGTGATTGAGTCCTAACATGAAAGAAGTGGAAAAACTATTGGATGCAGGAATTATTTACTCCATTTCAGACAGTGAATGGTTGAATCTAATACAATATGTGTCAAAGAAGGGAGGTATCACTGTAGTGGAGAATGAAAAAGGGGATGCTAAACCAAGGGAGGTTCCACTTTATTTTTGTAATGATAAAACAATTTTTATTACTAATGTAATGTTTCAAGTGTGTTGAAAGGTAGGTTAAATGAAGTTCAGGTATGAATTCTTAAAGAGTATTGAAATATGTCCTCTTATGTATTTTTGTTATAAGTTTTTCTTTATTAATCTTATGTATTTTTGTTATAAGTTTTTCTTTATTTTATTTTAGTGATTTAAGAGGCTTATACATTATCATTCATACATATATATTTTAGAAAATGCATATAGGGGCATAATCAAGAGGATATATATGGTTGATATGATTATATGTGGAAAATCCTCTTGATGAGGGATTTGATTGGATAAGAATAAATATGTAAGATTTTTACTATGAATTGAAAATTTAACTTAAAGATAATTTAAGTGGTTTTAAATATAAAATATGCTATGGGTGATTTAATATTTGTTGAGTTTTGTTTTGAGATTAGTTGTTTTAGGGACTGAAGAAGTGTCTGATTTATATAAGTTGACCAAATGTGAAGTATTGGTTGATCGAAGGATGGAGATCCATCGACCAAAGGATGGAGGTAGATTAATCAATCTACTAAACCTTGTTTATAGGTTAACTAAATATTACGAAAATGAAGAGTAAGCCAAAGAGTCATCAGATTACACAATGGTAAAAACCTTAAACAATTGTAACGTTATTATATCAGTTGGACCATAATAAAATTGATTTAGTTTATGTATAAATAAGATGTTTTACTCATGTTTTAAGTATAAAGTATCAGATAAGTTTTTTCAAGTTTTATTGAAAAATATTAAACATAATTCTTTCGTTTACTTTAAAGGTTAAAGATTCAATTTTTTATGTTCTTTGTGTATGTTTTAGTTTTGTATGAGGAATTTAAGCTTTTTTGTTGTTCATTCATATGGCTAGCCTCTTCTATACATAAGCAATATTGAATGAAACATTCTTTCTCCATTGTATTGTCCTTGTGAGAATTGAGAGGTTATTCTTTAGCATAAGGAAAAATAATTAAATGAAAGGTTATTCTTAGGTCTTGAAAAGTATTGTAAGATTAAAACTTATCCTATTTTAATGAAATATTGTAATCATCCCAACAAGTGGTGTTGGGAATTAGATGTAGGGCAAGTGGACTGCTCTGAACTAGTATTAATCCAGCATATCTCTCTTTTGTTTCTCTTTACTTTTATACACTTATCTTATCCTATTTTAATTTATACTTGTTGACTGTCTTGGCAAATTGGTTTTTTTGTTTTAGCTCCCGCATGTTGTTAATTTTGATTTGTTTGTTTAGAAAAATTGATTTAAAACCTAAGTGACCCCCTTTTAAGTGCCATATAGGCCTAACAGGGGAGTTGATTTGCACTATAACAGTTAGAAGTTGGAGGATATGTATTGATTATATGAAACTTAACACTGCAACTAAGAAGGATCATTTTCCTTTACCCTTTATAGACCAAATGATTAAAAGAGTGGCTATATGCATTCTGTTGTTTTTTTAATGGATATTCAGACTACAATCAGATTTTTATCTATGCAGATGATCAAGTGAAGATCACCTTAATAAGTCCCTATAGTAATATTTATTATAGATGGATGTCGTTTGGACTTTGCAATGCAGTTTCTACTTTTTAAAGATGCATGATAACTATATTTGCATAAGTGATTGAAGACATTATAAAAGTGTTTGTGGATGACTTTTTGTTCTTTGGAGACTCTTTTGAGTGTTGTTTTCAAAATCTAGATAAAGTTCTTCAAAGGTGTGAGGAATCACATTTGGTCCTTAAGTAGAAAAAATTCCACTTTATGGAACATAATGGTGTAGTTTTGGGACACAATATATCATATAAGAGTATAAAAGTGGATAAGACTAAAATAGAGGTCTTCAAGAAGCTTCAATCACTAAGCAATGCCAAGGATGTCAGAGCATTTTTGGGATATGCAAGATTTTATCGCGATGCACCTTTTTACTTTGATATTAATTATTTTAATGCTTTTAATAGGTTAAAGGAGGCACTTATTTCAGCACCTATATTGACATCATCTACTTGGTCCCTACGTTTTGAGATTATTTGTTTTGATAGTGACTAAGCATTATGATGCATTTTAAGAAATCAAAAGGATAAGAGGTTACATGATATCTGCTATACAAGCAAGACCTTGGTGGGAGCACAATTGAATTACACCACAACTGAAAATAAGTTATTAGTAGTAATATTTACATATGACAAATTTCATTCTTACCTTTTAGGAAAAAAAGTTATTGTTTATATAGGTCTTATGGCATTGTGAGATCTCTTTAAGAAAGATGCAAAGTTGAGACTTATCTAGTGGGTGTTGTTGCTTCAAGCATTTTGTATTGAGATTAGAGATAAGAAAGGAGCAGAAAATGTATTAGCTAATCACCTATCGTGTCTAGAAGAAGGGTAGGTGCAACCAAGTGAAGAGATCAATGAGCAATTCCCTAATGAATCTTTGACGTTGGTAAATCACCTTTTTGTCTCATAGTTTACTAATATAACAAACTACATTATTAGTGCTATCCTTCCCCCTAATTTGTCCTATCAATAAAGGAAGCAATTTTCATTTGAACTCACTCATTATCTTTGTGAGAAACCTATTTTATATAAGATTTGTGTTAATGATTTGATTTTAGGTGTGTGTTAAAAGAAAAGATGCTTGAAATATTAACTTAATATCATAATTCATCCTATGTAGGACATTATAAAGTAAATAAAACAACTGCTTATATGTTGGAGTATGGATTATCTTGGCCTAACTTATTACAGGATTCATAGAAATGTATGCATTGCGATAGATGCCGACAAGTTAAGAATATTTCAAAGAGAGATGAGATGCCCCTCTCCAACATGTTAAAAATTGAGGTTTTTGATGTATAAGAGCTAGATTTCATGGAACCTTTCGCATCTTCTCTTAGAAATACATATATCATAATTAGTGTAAATTATGTTTTGGTATGAGCTGAAGCAATGGCCACCCTAACTAATGATGAAAAGTGGTACAAAAGTTTATCAAGAGGATATTCAATAGGTTGGAGTCCCAAGAGCAATCATAAGCGATGGAAGAGCACACTTTTGTAACAAGCTCTTCAAAGCTCTTTTTAAGAGATATAAGGTTTACCCTAAAGTTGCTAGATCTTACCATTCATAAACAAGTGGTCAAGTGGAGGCCGATAATAGAGACTTAAAGAAAATTTTGGAGAAAATAGTGAATGGTTTGAGGAAAGATTGGGCATTAAAGTTGGATGAAGCGTTATAGGCATAACAAACCATATTCTAAAAAACTATAAATACAACCTCATTCTGACTAGTCTATGGAAAAGCTTACCATTCGCCCATTTGGGTAAGCTTAAGTCGTATTAGAGTGGTTATTTCAAAGTCATCTAAGTATTCAAGTGTGGAGCCTTAAAATTATAGAATGAAAAAGGTGAAGCATTTAAGGTTAATAGGCATAGATGCAAGCCATACTTTTGAGGACTATTTTCAAAAGAAAGGGAGGTGATCTCTTTCCTTTCTCTTGTCTTATAGTGCTAACATTGAGGAATGGTCAAGCTAATAATCTTAAATATAGCATGTTATGTGACTAAATAAGTCTCACTAAGCTCTTTTTATTGTTTAATGCACCTTTTAAAATATTTAGTTTCTTTTATAGTGTTTTCTCAGGTCTTTTTTATGTTGTTAAATTGAACATAATGTTCTTTATTGTCATTGAGAAGATTGATGGAAGTATATAGCTTGGAGAGATAGAAACATTTGTGAGGGAAAAGAGCCACCAATGCATAATCTCTATTATGATCATGCCTTGACACGATTGTGCCCTAGTATAGTTCATTCTCTTTATCACGATTATGCCAAGACACAATCGTGCTTCTTTAAAAGGTTACTCTCATAGCATGACCGTCCTAGATGTGGATGGCTTTTCTTTCATTTATTAGCCTCTAGCTGGGTCTAAACACCTGTTCTCCCTTCCCTTGCTTTAATTTTTCAACAATGTTTATGATGTCTTACACTTTTTTTTAATTTTACAACTATTTTCATAAAAAATCTGTAACTTTTTGCACATATCTACTCTTTTCAATGTTTTTTTAAATAGTTTCATCTCTATTCTTTTTCCTTCTTCTCTTTTGTTTATTTTTATAGGTATTTGTTCCTTCATGGCAACAAGAGTGAAGAGATTGGAAAAGAGACCTATCCCCAAAGGCCCAACTTAGGTTGTGAGAGTGGTTCCAATGACATAAAAGTTAAATATGGGGCTCCTTTCCCATTTTTATCTAGAGACGAAGGTGGGAACCTAAAAAATGTTACAACTAGAACCTAGAACCATATTAGCACCTAGTTATTTTTATTTTGATTTATTAGATAAGATTGGGCTTAGGAGCAAAGTGTTAAAATTGAGCAAGAGGATTAGTTGGAATAAGTTCAACTAAATTGATTATCCTATTTATAAATAACCCATGCTTAAATTCTTTACTAGATTGCACTATCAGCTTAAAAAGTTGGATGAATTCTTATTAAGAATGAAGGGGGAACCATTCTTTTGAATTATGATGTTATGCATGCCATATGTGGTTTTCCTAAATCTCATATTTTTTAATCACATCAAGATTTTCAATTTTATCATATTGTAAGAAACTCATCAACTTAGAAAGCTTCAATACACATAATGCCACACATATGTTAATTAGAAGTCAAGAAGACTTGTTATTGCACAAATTCATGTGTCATGTTATGTTTACTAAAACCTAAAGTAACAAATGTTCTTTCAAAGAGTTGTTTTTGCTATGATGAATAGACACAAAGGTTAACATCTGGATGCCTTTACTATTATGTTACTTAAAAGAGTAGCTGTATAGGAATGGTATTCATTGCTCAAGGATTAGATCGCCATCTTGGTATTAATATTCATGTCCTAATTGTTGTTCCTTATGAGTGCTTTAACATATTGATAGCATAATTGTTGTTCCTTGTGAGTACTTTAGCACTTCTTATTTAAGGAGCGCTAAAATTCTAAAGCATTACAACATGGAGCTTTAGGATCCTAGCTCTTATGCTTCTATTAGGGACAGGATAGGTTAAGAGGCATCTAGTTCTACTTAAGCAAAATATAATGATACATCTAGTGAAGATTTTGATGATAAAGAGCAAGGACGGGAAAAATTTCTAACCACAGAGGCAAACAATAAGAAATTGGAATAATGTATGGATGACATGGAGGTCTAGTTAAAACAAGTGGAATGTCAACAACACTATCACATATAGATATTATTGAAATTCCTTATAGTCCAAGGGATCTAAGTGCCTTCCCTGACACTATTGCCACCACCACCACCATAATTTTTTTACCTTTTTATTTTCTTTTCATTTTTTAGTAATTTTTTTTTTGTCGTTTGTATGTTATAGTACTCTCCACATTCAAGACAATATGCAGTTCAAGTTTGGGGATGTTAACTATGCTTTGGACTATCATTCTATTCCATAGGCAATTATATTACATCTGCATAGTGTTTTCTTGATGATTCTATTTTATTGTTGTTTATGTGTATTTTGTCGTATCTACATTGCATTATGTAATATATACATGTGTGCTAATTTAAAATGGCATAAAATTGAAAATAATTAGCTTAATTATGAACATGATTATATAAGTTACTAACTTATGATATTCATATTTTAAGTGTCTTTCTATAGAAAATACAAATTGATTAGGATTTTGTATTTATTCCTTCAATTATGACACTTGTTTCGATGCATTTCTAATGAATTGGAAAAACATTTGGTAGTTATCGTTAGTGACCTTTCATAAGAGCAAATTGACTAAGAAGAAATGACATAGGATGGTAAGTGAAGTTAAAAAAAATAAACTCCTGTTAATTACAGTAACTCTTATTAAAAATTAGGGGTAAAGAGTAAAAGCTAGTAGCGAGTTATAAGTTATGATATAGTTGAGTAATCGAGGGACATTCATGAAAAAATGTTTGCCTTCACATTAAAGGACTAGAATGACACTCTATACAAGCTAAAAAAACAAATATGGTTAAGTAGCTGGGGGACATTCACAATAAAGTGTTTACCTTCGTGTCAAAAGATTAGGTAATCATTTAAAGTAAACGTAAAAGCATTGTATTTAAATGAAAATTGAGAGCCTATTGATCTAATTTTTAGTGACATGACACTTCATGAGTTGTTATTGAGTGATAAAAAAACCTTTCATACAGTAAATAAAATTTTGTTCATGCGTACAAGTGCCATATATGCGAAAGTAGGTTAATAATATCTTAGTCAAGGTGTATGTTCAATTTAAATGCATTTGAATGCATATGGAACAACTTAGTATTTTTAATAATCTTGGATGATTTATGTTTGAAGTTAAGTTAGTTCTATAAAATTTTGGGCCATTATTCCACAGTTGCATTCTTTCATTGTTATGTGTTTTGAGTTATTTATTGTTTTGTGTTTTCGTTTTGCTCGAGTGAAAGCAAAGGTTTAAGTGTGGAGAAGTTGATAGGTTTGTATTAGATCGTATTTTCTAGATTACTAGGTGTTTTTGAGTGTTAAGTGTGTGTTTAAGGCTTATTTTTTATGATCTTTGTGTTCTTGTTAATATTTTGAGTGCTTTGATTGATGTTTGATGATGATGGGCAAGATATGAATCTTATTTAAGGTATGGGTTGATGTATTGTAATGTTTAGATGAGCATGAGAATCTAGGAGAAAACTAGAGAAAAGCTAAAAAAAATCAACTTGGGAGCAATTCATAGGTCATATCATGCTAGGACACAACCCCATCCGTGGCAGAAATTTTATGTCACCTTAGTGCCCTATCACGATCATAGCTATTAGATTTTTCAAAACATGTGATCTAAGCGTTTTTTATTCTTTTAGAGTTTAGTTTTGGACAAAAGATGACTTGGAAAACCCTAGGAGCCACCTTAGATGACTTAGACGGTATTTAGAGACAAAGAAAAAATAAGTTTTAGGGCTTCCCATAAGAGAAATCAATGATTAAACAAGGAAAACATCAAGATATAGTCAATTTTTTAATTTTCTACGAAAGGGCAAGGAGAGAAAGATGATCAAACTACACATTCTTTTCTTATCTTTTTTCTCTCTTTCATTTTTGTATGTTGAATCTGAATACTTGGGATTTAATTTACATAATAGATAGCTAGATTTAATTTAGGAGTTACTCTTGACTTATTTTTTCAAACTCTTATCTTATTGATTCAATTCATATGTGTTTGTAATGTTTATTATGCATATTTTTTAATTCGAGTTGAAAGATTGAATTAGGATAATCATGTTAGACTATACAATAAGAATTGGTATCATAATAGACCTATAAACATCATGTTAACAGACAATGGAAGAGAGATCTTAATTGTTTATTAATTACCCATGGGATTGCTTCAAAACTAGTAGGATATTTAGAAATAGTTTCGAGAGATTGAGAGATTGAAATTCAATTCCTATATATTTCAATTAGGGAAACATGATTAGATCTTAAGAGAGGGTAATCAAAACCATAAGGTATTTAGGGTTAAGCACAATTGAATCAATAGGGTAAGAGGAAGAAAAAATAAAGATAGAAGTAATTCCTATGTGTTGATCAGTGGTTAATATCAAGTTCATTGCATTTTTAATTATTTAATAGTTTATTTGTTAATTCATTTAACTTTAGTTTATTTTCAATTACATTCATTCTAGTATTGCCTTAAACAAAGTGTAATTAAAAGTTGCTAAGTGACTAAAAACAATCCCCGTAGAAATGTTAAAAATATACTATAAGATACAATTAGTATACTTGCACTAGAATAGATAATAATTACTATTACCATAGGTGCCCAATAATGGTTTATACGTTAATTGTGATTCATGATCACCTTGTTCTCTTTCCCATTATGCTTAATAGATGAACTTAATTTCTATTCTTATAATTTTTGCTAGATTATTGATGAGTTTAAATACTTCCTAAGGCTTGAAATTAAGCAATTATGGAAGACTATACATGATTTCATTGCTTATATATTATGATTGTTGGGAATGAATATGGTTTATTCACACACTAAAGAAGTTTAAATACTTCCTAAGCCTTGAAATTGAGCAATTATGGAAAACCATGAAATTGAGCAATTATGGAAAATCTTACATGATTTTATTGCTTATGGATTATGAGTGTTGGGAAGGAATGTGGTTTATTCATATTCACTTTAATGTTGGTTGTAGAAATTCATAAATATAACCAAGAAGATGGCATGCAAGGTACATTCAAACCAAGCATCATTATGAAGGCATGAGGAACAAATCCTATAAATTCCATTATGGAAAGAGGATTAGGACATACAGAGAGTGTTTAAGTAACTTCATCACCAATTGCTACCCCCCATAGATGATGCTTGATGGGTGCACATATAAGCTAATCTTAGCAACCAAGTTTTCTTTCCTTTTATTTTTTTTGTTTCTTTCCATTCTATTACCTTTTATTTTATATTCATGTTATTATGGATGTTCTAAATATTTGCATTTCATAAGATTTCTTTTGTTTTAGTTTTATGTTGTTTTATCACCCATTTGGAAAAAGTTATACTTATTGTTTACATCGAGGAATGGAAATAGCTTTCCAATTCTCATCTTTAAGTAATAAAAGTCCCATAGAATGTTACTGCTTTAACCTTGCCTAAATTTGAACTTATATTGTTAGGAGAGTACTATTTTTACTTTTTAAATATTAATTACATGTCTTGTGACCCATTTTGTACAATGTTAGGTCTCTAAATATAGTTTTTATGGATTATTATGCAAATTGATGCAAAAAGATTCACATTTAGAGCATTTTTTTGGAGATTAATGCTCCTTATTAATTATACTGTTAATGTATACTTCTCAGACCACCATTGATCCTATGGTGGAGTTTAACACTGGTCTTTATACAATTTTGTTATTCTCTAGTAACCTGCATTAATGTCTGGCCTATATATAGAAGATTAATGTAGTTTATTAATGGTTTCATTGATCCCTGACTTCAAATGTTGTTGATGTCTACAGACTTGTTTTTATAAAAGGGTTAAATCTCATTTCTAAAGTAAGTTGTAGCAAACTTATAGAAAACCTAATCAAGATATATATAAACATCCTTAAGCACTTAAAGCATAAGTTTTAGTAATTGAAATCATTACTCTTTCTCTAATTTTTAGATTCTCTGTTCTAACTTAGGATTCTTAGGTAGATTTTAGATTTCAATCAATTATATTAGAGATTTCAAGTTGTTTTTTGAGAATTCTAAGAGCTTGAACACGTGATTCAAATCTATAAACACATTTGGAGCTTAATTTGGTGCTTTCTAAACACTTATATTCATTGTATTTTAATCTTTTGCTGGATTAATTGAAACTATGTTGTTTAAGTTTCATAACTTGTGTTCTTTGATTCAAATGAGCGGCTAATATGATTTTAAGCTTCGATAAGGTTAGTAAATGGTTTATTGAGTTATTATACATGTTTTTGCCTTGATGTTTATTTATTTAAATGCTTATTCCTCTTTTATAAATTGGCCACGTAGAAAAGAGTCATTATATAACTAAGGATCTAAAAAATCTACCTTAGTTATTTGAAAATTTAATTAAAAAATGATTTAAATTAGTGAATGAAAAAACTTTAGTTAATTTTGAGGAATTTAATTAAAAAATAAGGGATTTTTAGATTAAACTTATTAATCTATATACATATTACCTAAGTATATTGAATGATCAAACTACAGGATAAGATAAATAGTGAAAAGGCATCATCAAAACAACAACTTTGTCTTAATTTCATGAAGATACCTTAGATTAGGCATCCTAACCTTTCATAAATCAGTTGAATTATTGACAATCTAAATCTCAGCTATTCCTTTCAATTTGATAATCCTTAATCAAATTCTTGAGCTCTCCTGCATTGATTGGAAGCATTTAGGTTAGTATGAGTAGTTTTAGTTTGATAAATCAATCAATTTAGATTCTCTAGATAATTGTGATTTTAGTGGCCTAGTATTTACAACATTTTCCCCATGGAATCAAAAATCCAAACTCATTTGAATCCACTATATTACTTATTGATTGGTCTACTTGTTGATAAATTGGTCTTGAGTTGAGTTTTAAAGTTTGTGCTAACAGATGAATTAATTTAGATAACTAGACCAACCACAACATAAATGCACTAATTTAAATTGAATATGTTTAAATCACCTTAGAATAAATGTGTGTAATGATTTGTATGAAATAACTTGAATATCTAAAATTATGTATAAAACTTTGCCTATTACTAATTACATTTTTGCATGTGAAAAAAGGTCTTTTCATGATAGAGATCAGATATATAAGATTTGTAATGTTATTAGTTATTTTTTTTAATCATTGTTTGGATTTCTATATTTTTATCTTATATTTATCTATGGACATATTATATTAGATTTTTATATTTATGCTAACGTAAGTTTTTATTTCCATAATTTGATTACATATATCTAGAACGAGAGATCATTTATGTGAATAGATTAATAAGTAGGTAAAGAGTTTTCCATTGGGGTATTAGAGGTAGGTTTACATAAGATTTGCGGATTAGTTATGAGTCTAGAAAAAATAATAGGATCCTTTATATCATAGTAATGCTTCTATCTAGGGTATTAATTGAGCAGAGCTAATTAATTAACCAAGAGGATAGTAGTTATATAACTTGAGAGAAAGTACAATTCAATTTAGTGATCTTACTATCTATGTGAATTTAGATAAAACATTGCTTCAAAGTAAAACAATTATCACATAGATTTCTTAAGGATATTAATCATCTAGGTACTAGCTTCATTATCTACAATCTTAATATTATAATTTTCTTTGGAATTATTTAGTTGATTATTTTAGTTTATTATCAATTCAAACATCAATTTAGATAGGATAGATAACTTAGAAACAAAAAATACTAGTAGTTTATTAACCATCTATGTAAGACGACATCCAAAGTCACATTAGCTATACTATAGAGCGATATGTGCACTTGCCTATTAGTAGTTTTGTATTGTTTAATTTGATATTTGATATTTTATTTTACTCAAGCTTAGAGTACCATAAAAGACTCATCATAAGATGTTCAAGATTAGAGTTAAATGCATTAGATTAACCTCATGCTGATTAATCTCATGCATATCCATTTCTTATTAACATATAACTCTCTCCATCCTTCACATTATCAAAAAGGATGTACTAATAAAAAAACTCAATCACAAAAATATGATATTGATAAAGAACTAATGCTAATGAAGTCTTAACTCATTATGGATGTAGAGGTGGTGAAAGACATGCTTTGTGATGAAACTAACAATGAAGGTTCTAGAGTGAGATGCTCCAATTACTACTAAACCTAAACCTAACTACTTCCTTTATGAAATTCATCGTTTTTCTTCAATTTCTAGGATCTTTCCACCATACTCAACTTTTTTCTATTTTTATTTGTAGTGGCTTTGCCAATTATGATGTAAGACAACCCTAACTTTAAAATCTTTTCCTTTCCTCTCTTTAATCTCTATGTAGCTTTATCCTCCCTCCTTTCCCCTTTTACAACCCTTTTTCTTTCTTCCATTATAATCTCCTACCTGATGGTCTCCACCTCTAAATATTAGGCCAATTCTACACATTAACCCTCCCAATAAACATATCCTTCTTTTGATCAGATTGAATCCAAAACTAGAATTCAACAACCTAGACTTAAACCCTATAAGTCAGCCTACCAACACTCTACTTCAACACCCTTCTATTGTCATTCAAATTTCCCAACCCTAACAACTTAATCTTAACCTAAACATCCAACCTTAAAAGGATCCCTCTAAAATGCCTAAAAGATTCAACTTAAAAGAGGTGTGAAATAGTAAACACAATCTTAAATATTAGTTCTAGTAAATCTAGATGACTATGAAAGTGAGTAGGATAGCCTTAAGTACTATCCTTTTAAAATGGAAGATAAATGCTCGACCAATGAGCCCCCATCAGAGATTGTTACACAAGACACTAGTAAGCTAAAATTGTTCCCTGTATATTTCTTTTTGTTGAAGTGTCTAGCATGCCTAACTATTTATAAGTTTGTGAAAATGATATGGGGAAAATTTTTATTGCAAGATGCGTCGATCACTAAAAATGGCAACTTTTTGCTAAAATTTACAAAAACTAGAGAACTAAAAATGATTCTTAATCGAAGGCCTTGAATCATAAATGGAAGATCAATTTTCTTAAATAGGTAATAAGAGGGATCTTAACTAAATGTTAAAGAAATTAGGTTAGGATTGGTATGGGTAAAATTCCATAACATCCCATTAGAGTATTGTACAATCAATGGATTAAGCTATATAGCTAGTTTTATGGGAAAACCTCTTCATTTAGATACAGCCCTAACAAAAATGATGAGAGTAAATGGTGGGTCTATCGCAGACCATCAAATAATAAAATACCTAACTAAACCTACTAGGTAGTAGGTGTAGGTGTCGCAGTCTAACTATACTATAATTTTGACAAATCTAATCCCAGACCATCCAAAGACAAGTGCACCTTATTAATAAGTAGTATAAAAAAATAGGAAACCAAATATCATCTCCCTATGAATCTGAGCATAATAGTAAATCAGTTAATGTTAAATTATCTAGACAACTTTAAATTTATTTATTAAAAAAATAAAAGGAAAAAGCTAAATAAAAAGAAATAAAATTCAATCTGAACACAGGCTAATGAATTAAGAGCCTAAGAAATGATAAATTAACTAAAGCTTCAAATTTAATTGGTTAACAAACAAGAAATAAATTACTAGACATATTTAAGGCATTCATCACTAAAAAAAGATATAAGCATTAGTCATGGAGACACCTTTTTTATTTTAAACTCAATTCATCTATTTGATCTAATAAAAAAATTGAAATAAAAGGCATGAATCACAAGATGGCTAAACCTAAGTTTGTTAGATATAAAAACTCTCACAAAAGACTTTAAATTTGGTTAACACGAAAATTCAATTGTGTCACCTAATTAACCTTCTAACAATTAAAATTACACAGTCAAAAGTCCTTTAATTAATCATCTAAATATCTAACTGAGATAGTCGATTAAAGAAAAAGTAGATTAAGCTCTTTAATTAGGCAAAAATCCTCTAATAAAAGAAGATCTATTTAATCCTAAACCTAGGTAAACAAATTAAGCACACATATGGAATAATAGAAGTAAGAATATAATAAGAAACCACACATCTATTGACAAAAAACAACAATCAATACAAAATAAGAAAGAAAGATGAAGGCGTACAACTAAAATTGATCATTGTCATTAGAATCCCACTCTTCAATATGCCTTGAATTCTCTTAAAGGTTCTAATCCAATTGCCCAATGCAAAGAAAGAACCAAAGAAAAGAAAACCTAAACTATAACCTAACTAAGAATATGAAAAATCTGAAAACTCTCTTCCTTAATCTATTCTAGCCTCAAAAACCTCCCTTTTGTGTTTTTAAGAACTTTATATAGGTCTATAGTGGCTTCTAGGGCTTTTATTATGTCTTCTTGTGATTTTTCCACTTTTTCCTTAAAAAAATATAAAAAATGATGCATCATTTTATTACCTTTGTTTAAGTCCAAAAAATTGGTAGCTTCTGCCCTTCTTTGCATTTTTTTCTATAACTCTTCTATATATCTCCAATGGCCTTGACATTTCGAATGTCGATTCATGATGTTCTTATACCCCACAAAATTTTTGAATAATATGAACTTTAAAAGTGTACCTAATGAATCACAAAAATCACATGTACCAAAACTAGTGCATGTTTGAGCTTATCTTACTATTCTCTTAATCCATCCTTCATGGCTTCTCATATGGTCTTGAATAATGGTTCAAAGCTTCAAAACATCATTCTCTAATTCTTAAAATTGATTTCACATCTCTTCTAGCTCCAAAGGTGCCTCAAAATGGTCACGAAATTGCTTCCCTTTACATCTTTGAGCTCCTTTTTAATTTTTTTTAATCTAGTAAGGACAAATAGTTTTTAACCTGTAGTATAAACAAAATAACTCATAAATAGAAAAATTTTAAAGATATTTAAGAGTGAATACACATTAAAACATGAAATAAATCCAATATAAATCACTCCTAAAAAAAACCCTCACACTTAAACTATTGCATGTCTTCAAGTAACTACTTAGATGCTCCCCTGAAATAAGTTCGAAAGTAATTGAAAATTAATTGGGATACTAAATCAAAAATCAATGTAATTGATATAATCAATATCTCATAACTCCATCATAACTAAGACAAGATTCACATTCACACTATTAGTTAAAGCAACCCTTTATACTTAATATCAAGCATCCAATTAATTTTATACAAATCACCATAAAAACTTGTTCAAAGGTCACTTAACTTTGTATTTTTCTTCCCTCTTTTGTTTTATTGGAGCATTATAAGCTTGGTTAATGTTGAACCAAGGTGGTTCTAATCATGTGTTTTGATGATGACAAAACATTACTCTTACTAATGTTTTAAGTGTTT